>JANJXV010000068.1:2255000-2275000 GCA_024803745.1 Megascapheus bottae | reverse complement strand
TAACCATTACCCTAAACCTAACCCTAACCCTAACCCTAACCCTTACCCTAACCTTAACCCTAAACCTAACACTAAACCTAACTGTAAAGCTAAACTTAAACCTAACACTTACCCTTACCCTAAACCTAAACCTAATCCTAACTCTAAACCTAACCCTAACCCTAACCCTAACCCTAACCCTTAACCAAACCCTAAACCTAACCCTAACCCTAACCCTAACCCTTACCCTAAAACTAACCCTAAACCTAACCCTAACCCTTATCCTAATCCTAACCCTAACCCTAACCCTTAACCTAACCCTAACCCTAACACTTACCCTAACGCTAACCATAACCCTAAGCATACCCTAACCCTAAACCTAACCTTAACCCTAACCGTAACCCTGAACCTAACTCTGAACCTAACCGTAAACCTAACCCTTACCCTAACGCTCAACCTAACCCTAATACATACCATAACCCTAACCCTTACCTTAAACATAACCCTAACCCTAATCTTAATCCTTCCCCTTTCCCTAAAACTAACCCTAAACCTAAGCCTAACCCTAACACATACCCTTACCCTAACCCTAACCCTATCCCGAACCCTTACCCTTAACCTAACCCTAACGCTAACCCATACACTAACCCTAAACCTAACCCTAACCCCAACACTTACCCTAACCCTACCCCTAACCCTAAAACTAATCCTTACCCTAACCATAACCCTAAAACTTACCCTTACACTAACCCTAACCCTAACTTTAACCCCAACCTAAACCTAACCCTAAACCTTACCCTTACCCTAACTCTAACCCTAAACCTAAACCTTACCCTAAGCCTAACCCTAACCCTTACCATAACCCTAACCCTAATCCTAACCCTAACCCTTACCTTACCTCAACCCTAACCCTAATCCTAACCCTAAAAATAACCCTAACCTTTACCCTAACCATTTCCCTAATCCTAACCCTAACCCTAACCCTAACCCTAACATTTACCCTTACCCTAACCGTAACCCTAAACCTAACCCTAACCCTTCCCCTTACCCTCACCCTAACCCTGCCTTTACCCTAATCCTTACCCTAGCCAAAACCCTAAACCTAACCCTTATCTTTATCCTAAACCTAACCCTAACCCTAAACCTAAACCTAACCCTAACCCTAAAACTAACCCTTAACCTTACCCTAAACCTAACCCTAAACCTAACCATAACCCTTACCCTTACTCTAACCCTAACACTAACCTTAACCCTAACCTAAACGCTAATCCTTACCCTTACCCTAACCCTAAACCTAACCCTTACCCTTACCCTAACCCTAACCCTAACCTTAACCCTAACCCTAACCGTAATCCTAATCCTTACCGTAACCCTAACCGTAACCCTAAACCTAACCCGAAACCTAACCCTATCCCTAAACCTAACTCTTATCCTTACCCTAAACCTAACCCTAACCCTAACCCCTAATAGTAAACGCAACCCTAACCCTAACCCTAAACCTTACCCCTACCCTAACCCTAACCCTAACTCTAACCCTTACCCTTACCCTAAACCTAACCAAAAACCTAAACCTAACCCTAACACTTATTTAGCCCTAACCCTAACACTAATCCTTACCCTAAACCTAAACCTTACCCTAACCCTTACCCTTCCCCTAACCCTAACCCTAACCCTAACTCTAACCCTTACCCTTACCCTAAACCTAACCAAAAACCTAAACCTAACCCTAAGCCTAACCCTAACCTCAACCCTACCGTAACCCTAAACCTAACCATAACTCTTACCCTTACCCTAACCCTAACCCTTAACCTAACCCTAACCCTAACCTACCCTTATCCTAACCTTAACCATATACCTAAGCCTAACCCTAACCCTTACCCTTAACCTAACTCTACCCTAACCCTAACCCTAACCCTTACCCTAACCCTAACCCTAACCCTAACCCTAACCCATACCTTAACCCTAAACCTAACCCTTACCCTAATGCTAACCCTAACCCTAACATATATAGTAAGCCTAACCTAACATTAACCCTAACCGTAACCCTAAACCTAACCCTGAACCTAACCCTAAACCTAACACTTACCCTTACCCTAAACCTAACTCCAAACCTAAACCTAACCCTAACCCTAACCCTAACCCTAACCCTAACTCTTATCCTTACCCTAAACCTAACCCTAACCCTAACCCTAACCCTAACCCTAACTCTTATCCTTACCCTATCCCTAACCCTAAACCTAACACTAACCCTTACCATTACCCTTACCCTCACCATAACCCTAACCTTAACCCTAACCCTAACCCTAAACCTAACCTTACCATAACCCTAAACCTTATCATTACCCTAACCCTAAGGCTAACCCAAAACCTAACCCTAACACTTACCCTAAACCTAACCCCCACCATAAACCTAACCCTAAACCTAAAACTTACCCTTACCCTACCCCTAACCCTTACCCTAACCCTTACCCTAACCCTAACCCTAACCCTAACTCTTACCCTTACCCTAACCCTAACCCTAACCCTAAAACTAAACCTCACCCTAACCCTAACCCTAACCCTAACCCTTACCCTAAACCTAACCCTAATCCTAACTCTAACCCTAACCCTAACCCTTACCCTTAACCTAACCCCATCACTAACCCTAACCCTAAACCTTACCCATACCCTAACCCTAACCCTACCCCTAACCCATACCCCAACCCTTACCCTAACCCTAACCCTAACCCTAACTCTTACCCTTACCCTAACCCTAACCCTAAAACTAACCCTAATCCTAACCTTAACCCTAACCCTTACCGTTACCCTAACCCTAACCCTAACCCTAATCCTAACCCTAACACTTACCCTAACCCTAAGCCTTACCCTAAACCCTAACCCTATCCCTAACCCTTACCCTTACCCTAACCCTAAACCTAAACCTAACCCTAACCCTAACCCTAAACCTTACCCTTACCCTAACCCTAACCCTAACCCTAATCCTAACCCAAACACTTACCCTAACCATAAGCCTTACCCTAACCCTAAACCTAACATTAACCCTAAACTTAACCCTAACCCTAACCCTAATCCTTACCCTTACCCTAACCCTAACCCTAACCCTAACGTTAACCCTAACGCTAACCCTAACCCTAACCCTAACCCTATTCCTTACCCTTACCCTAAACCTAACCCTAAACCTAACCCTAACCCTAACCCTAACCCTAAACTTAACCGTAACCCTAACCCTATCCCTAACCCTTACCCTTACTCTAACCCTAACCCTAAACCTAACCCTAACCCTTACCTTTACCCTAACCCTAAACCTTACCCTAACCCTAACCCTAACCCTAACCCCACCCTTACCCTTAACCTAACCCTAACCATAACTCTAACGCTAACCCTAACACTAAAACTTACCCTTACCCTACCCCTACCCCTAACCCTAACCCTTACCCTAACCCTAACCCTAACCCTAACTCTTACCCTTACCCTAACCCTAACCCATCCCTAAAACTAAACCTAACCCTAACCTTAAACCTAACCGTAACCGTAACCCTTACCCTAACCCTAACACTAATTCTAACCCTAACCCTTACCCTTACCCTTACATAACCCTAACCCTAATCCTAAAACTAACCCTAATCCTAACCTTAACCCTAACCCTTACCGTTACCCTAACCCTAACCCTAACCCTAAACCTTTCCCAAACCCTAACCCTAATCCTAACCCTAACCCTTACCCTTACCCTAACCCTAACCCTAACCCTAACCTTAATCCTAATCCTAACACTTACCCTAACCCTAAGCCTTACCCTAACCCTAAACCTAACCCTAACCCTAACCTTAACCCTAACCCTAACCCTAACCCTTACCCTAACCCTAACCCTAAACCTAAACCTAACCCTAACCCTAACCCTAAACCTAACACTAACCCTAACCGTAACGACAACCTAACCCTTACCCTTACCCTAACCCTAACCCTAACGCTAACCCCTAAACCCAACCCTAACCCTTACCCTTATTCTAACCCTAACCCTAACACTTCCCCTTACACTAACCGCTACCCTACCCTAACCCTAACCCTAACTCTTACCCTAACCCTAACCCTAACTCTTACCCTTACCCTAAACCTAAACCTAACTCTAAACCTAACCCTTACCCTTACCCTAACCCTAACCCTAACCCTAAACCTAAACTTTACCCTTGCCCTAAACCTAACCCTAACCCTTACCCAAACCCTAATCCTAACCCTAACCGTAACCCTAAACCTAACCGTGACCCTAACCCTAACCCTAACCCTAACCCTCACCCTAAACCTAACCCTAACCTTAACCCCAACCCTAAACCTAACCCAAACCCTAACCCTAACCCTTACCCTAACCCTAAACCTAACCCTAACCCTTACCCTTACCCTAATCCAAACCCTAACCCTAAAACTAACTCTAAACTTAACCCTAAACCTTACCCTTACCCTAACCCTAACCCTAACCTTAAACCTAACCCTAACCCTAACCCTTACCCTTACCCTTACCCTATCCCTAACCCTAAACCTAACCCTAACTCTTACCCTTACCCTTACCCTCACCATAAACCTAACCTTAACCCTAACCCTAACCCTAAACCAAACCTTATCTTAACCCTAACCCTTATCCTTACCCTAACCCTAACCCTAACCCAAAACCTAACCCTAACACTTACCCTAAACCTAACCCCACCCTAACCCTAACCGTTACCCTTATCCTAACCCTAACCCTAACCTTAACCATAATCCTAACCCTAACCCTTAATCTAACCCTGACCCTAATCCTAATACGATCCCTAACCCTATACCTAATCCTAACTCTTATCCTTACCCTAACCCTAACACTAACCATAACCCCTAACCCTAACCATAACCCTAACCCTAACCCTAACCCTCACCCTTACCATAACCATAAACTTAATACTCACCCTAACCCTAACCCTAACCCTTACCCTTTCCCTAACCCTAATCCTAACACTAACCCTTACCCTTACCCTAACGGTAAACCTAGACCTAACCCTAACCCTAATCCTAACCCTTACTCTTACCCTAACCCTAACCCTAACCCTAACCCTTATCCTAACCCTAACCGTAACCCTCACCCTAAACCTTAACCTAACCCTAACACTAACCCTAAACCCTAACCCTTACCCTTACCCTAACCGTAAACGTAAACCTAACCCTAACCCTAACCCTAAAACTTACACTTACCATAACTCTAACCCTAACCCTAACCCTAACCCTAATCCTAACCCTAACCCTAAACCTAACCATTAACCTAACCCTAACCCTAACCCTAAAACTTACACTTACCATAACTCTAACCCTAACCCTAACACTAACCCTAACCCCTAACACTAAGCCTAAACCTAACCCCAACACTAATACCTAACCCTAACCCTAACCCTAACCCTCACCCTAACCCTTACCCTTACCCTAACCTTAAACCTAACCCTAATCCTAACCCTAACCCTAACCTTACCCTAATCCTAACCCTAACCCTAACCCTAAACCTTACCCTTTCCCTAACCCTAACCCTAACCCTTACCCTAAACCTAACCTTAACCCTAACCCTAACCCTAACACTTACCTTAACACTAACCCTATCCCTAACCCTTACCCTTACCCTAACCCAACCTCTAAACCTAACACTAAAACTAACCCTAACAATAACCCGTAACCCTAAACCTAACCCTAACCCTAACCCTTACCCTTATTCTAACACTAACCCTAACCCTAACACTAACGCTCACACTTAACCTTACCCTAACCCCAACCCTAAACATAACCCTAACCCTTACCCTAACCCTAACACTAACCCTAACCCTAACCCTTACCCTTACCCTAATCCTAACCCTAACCCTAACGCTAACCCTTACCCTTACAATAACCCTAACCCTAACCCTAACCCTAAACCTTACCCTTACCCTAACCCTAACCCTAACCCTAATCCTAACCCAAACACTTACCCTAACCATAAGCCTTACCCTAACCCTAAACCTAACATTAACCCTAAACTTAACCCTAACCCTAACCCTAATCCTTACCCTTACCCTAACCCTAACCCTAACCCTAACGTTAACCCTAACGCTAACCCTAACCCTAACCCTAACCCTATTCCTTACCCTTACCCTAAACCTAACCCTAAACCTAACCCTAACCCTAACCCTAAACTTAACCGTAACCCTAACCCTATCCCTAACCCTTACCCTTACTCTAACCCTAACCCTAAACCTAACCCTAACCCTTACCTTTACCCTAACCCTAAACCTTACCCTAACCCTAACCCTAACCCTAACCCCACCCTTACCCTTAACCTAAACCAACCATAACTCTAACGCTAACCCTAACAGTAAAACTTACCCTTACCCTACCCCTACCCCTAACCCTAACCCTTACCCTAACCCTAACCCTAACCCTAACTCTTACCCTTACCCTAACCCGAACCCATCCCTAAAACTAAACCTAACCCTAACCTTAAACCTAACCGTAACCGTAACCCTTACCCTAACCCTAACACTAATTCTAACCCTAACCCTTACCCTTACCCTTACATAACCCTAACCCTAATCCTAAAACTAACCCTAATCCTAACCTTAACCCTAACCCTTACCGTTACCCTAACCCTAACCCTAACCCTAAACCTTTCCCAAACCCTAACCCTAATCCTAACCCTAACCCTTACCCTTACCCTAACCCTAACCCTAACCCTAACCTTAATCCTAATCCTAACACTTACCCTAACCCTAAGCCTTACCCTAACCCTAAACCTAACCCTAACCCTAAACTTAACCCTAACCCTAACCCTAACCCTTACCCTAACCCTAACCCTAAACCTAAACCTAACCCTAACCCTAACCCTAAACCTAACACTAACCCTAACCGTAACGACAACCTAACCCTTACCCTTACCCTAACCCTAACCCTAACGCTAACCCCTAAACCCAACCCTAACCCTTACCCTTATTCTAACCCTAACCCTAACACTTCCCCTTACACTAACCGCTACCCTACCCTAACCCTAACCCTAACTCTTACCCTAACCCTAACCCTAACTCTTACCCTTACCCTAAACCTAAACCTAACTCTAAACCTAACCCTTACCCTTACCCTAACCCTAACCCTAACCCTAAACCTAAACCTAAACTTTACCCTTGCCCTAAACCTAACCCTAACCCTTACCCAAACCTAATCCTAACCCTAACCGTAACCCTAAACCTAACCGTGACCCTAACCCTAAACCTAACCCTAACCCTCACCCTAAACCTAACCCTAACCTTAACCCCAACCCTAAACCTAACCCAAACCCTAACCCTAACCCTTACCCTAACCCTAAACCTAACCCTAACCCTTACCCTTACCCTAATCCAAACCCTAACCCTAAAACTAACTCTAAACTTAACCCTAAACCTTACCCTTACCCTAACCCTAACCCTAACCTTAAACCTAACCCTAACCCTAACCCTTACCCTTACCCTTACCCTATCCCTAACCCTAAACCTAACCCTAACTCTTACCCTTACCCTTACCCTCACCATAAACCTAACCTTAACCCTAACCCTAACCCTAAACCAAACCTTATCTTAACCCTAACCCTTATCCTTACCCTAACCCTAACCCTAACCCAAAACCTAACCCTAACACTTACCCTAAACCTAACCCCACCCTAACCCTAACCGTTACCCTTATCCTAACCCTAACCCTAACCTTAACCATAATCCTAACCCTAACCCTTAATCTAACCCTGACCCTAATCCTAATACGATCCCTAACCCTATACCTAATCCTAACTCTTATCCTTACCCTAACCCTAACACTAACCATAACCCCTAACCCTAACCATAACCCTAACCCTAACCCTAACCCTCACCCTTACCATAACCATAAACTTAATACTCACCCTAATCCTAACCCTAACCCTTACCCTTTCCCTAACCCTAATCCTAACACTAACCCTTACCCTTACCCTAACCGTAAACCTAGACCTAACCCTAACCCTAATCCTAACCCTTACTCTTACCCTAACCCTAACCCTAACCCTAACCCTTATCCTAACCCTAACCGTAACCCTCACCCTAAACCTTAACCTAACCCTAACACTAACCCTAAACCCTAACCCTTACATTTACCCTAACCGTAAACGTAAACCTAACCCTAACCCTAACCCTAAAACTTACACTTACCATAACTCTAACCCTAACCCTAACCCTAACCCTAATCCTAACCCTAACCCTAAACCTAACCATTAACCTAACCCTAACCCTAACCCTAAAACTTACACTTACCATAACTCTAACCCTAACCCTAACACTAACCCTAACCCCTAACACTAAGCCTAAACCTAACCCCAACACTAATACCTAACCCTAACCCTAACCCTAACCCTCACCCTAACCCTTACCCTTACCCTAACCTTAAACCTAACCCTAATCCTAACCCTAACCCTAACCTTACCCTAATCCTAACCCTAACCCTAACCCTAAAACTTACCCTTTCCCTAACCCTAACCCTAACCCTTACCCTAAACCTAACCTTAACCCTAACCCTAACCCTAACACTTACCTTAACACTAACCCTATCCCTAACCCTTACCCTTACCCTAACCCAACCTCTAAACCTAACACTAAAACTAACCCTAACAATAACCCGTAACCCTAAACCTAACCCTAACCCTAACCCTTACCCTTATTCTAACACTAACCCTAACCCTAACACTAACGCTCACACTTAACCTTACCCTAACCCCAACCCTAAACATAACCCTAACCCTTACCCTAACCCTAACACTAACCCTAACCCTAACCCTTACCCTTACCCTAATCCTAACCCTAACCCTAACGCTAACCCTTACCCTTACAATAACCCTAACCCTAAACCTAACCCTAACCCTAACCCTAACACCTAACCCTAACCCTAACCCTTACCCTTACCCTAACGCTAAACCTAATCCTAACCCTAACACTTACCCTAACCCTAACCCTAACTCTAACCCTTACCCTTACCCTAAACCTAAACCTAACCTTAACCACAACGCTAAATCTAACCCTAACGTTTACCCTAACCGTAACGCTAACCCTCACCCTAAAAATTACCCTTTCCCTAACTCTAACCCTAACCCTAACCCTAACCCTTACCCTAACCCTAAACCTAACCCTAATCCTAACCCTAACCCTAACCTAAAACTAACCCTAACCCTCACCTTAACCCTAATCGTAACCCTAACCCTTACCCTAACCCTAACACTAATCCTAACCCTAACCCTTACCCTTACCCTAACCATAACCCTAATCCTAAAACTAACCCTAAACCTAAGCTTAACCCTAACCCTTACCCTTACCCTAACCCTAACCCTAACCCTAACCCTAACACTTACTGTTACCCTAACCCTAACCCTAACCCTTACCCTAACCGTAACCCTAACCCTAATCCTAACACTAACACTACCACATACCCTAACCAAAACCCTAAACCTAACCCTTAACCTAACCCTAACCCTAACACTTGCCTAACCCTAACCCTAACCCTAACCCCTAACCCTAACCCTTAACCTAACCATAACCCTAACCCTAACCCTAACACTTACCCTTACACTAACCCTAAACCTAACTCTAACCCTAACCCTAACTCTAACCCTAACCCTAACCCTTACCCTAAACCTAACCCTTACCCTAACCCTAAACCTAAACCTAACCCTAACCCTAACCCTGACCCTAACCCTAACAACTGCCCTTACCCTAACCCTAAACCTAAACCTAACACTAACCCTAACCCTAACCCTAAACCTTACCCTTACCCTAACCCTAACCCTAAACCTAACATTAACCCTAACCCCAAACCCTAACCCTAACCCTAACCTTACCCTTATTCTAACCCTAAACCTAACTCTTACCCTTATCCTATCCCCTACCCTAACCCTAACCCTAACCCTACCCCTTGCCCTAACCATAACCCTAAACCTTACCCTTACCCTAACCTTAAACCTAACCCTAAACCTAACCCTAACCCTTACGCTTACCCTAACACTAACCCTAACCCTAAACCTAAACCTTACCCTTACACTAAACCTAACCCTAACCCTTACCCTAAACCTAACCCTAACTCTAACCCTAACCCTAACCCTTACCCTTACCTTAAGCCTAACCCTAACACTAACCCTAACACATACCCTTACCCTAACTCTAACCATAACCCTAACCATAACCCTACACCTAATCGTAACCCTAACTCTAACCCTAACCTAACCCTACCCTAACCCTAACCCTAAGCCTAACCCTTACCCTAACCCTTACCCTAACCCTAACCCTAACCCTAACCCTAACCCTTACCCTTACCCTAACCCTAACTCTAACCCTAACCCTTACCATTCCCCTCACCCTAAACGTAACCCTAACCTTAAACCCAACCCTAAACCTAACCCTAAACCTAACCCTAACCCAAACCCTAAACCTAACTCCGAACCATAACACAAACCCTAACCCTAACCCTTAGCCTTATCCTGACACTAACCCTAACCCTAACCCTAAAAATTACCCTTTCCCTAACTCTAACCCTAACCCTAACCCTAACCCTAACCCTAACACTAACCCTTACCCTTACCCTTACCCTAACCTAACCCTAAACCTAACCCTAGCCATTAAACTTACCCTAACCCTAACCTAACCTTAACCCTAACTCTAACCCTAACCCTAACCTTAACCATAACCCTTATCCTTACCTTAACCCTAACGATAACCCTAAACCTAAACCTAACCCTAACCCTAACCCTTACCCTTACCCTAACCCTAACCCTAAACCTAACCCTAACCCTAACCCTTACACTAACCCTAACCATAATCCTAACCAAAACCCTTACCCTTACCCTTACCCTAACCCTAACCCTAACCTTAAAACTGCCCCTAACCCTAAACCTAACCTTAACCCTAACCCTTACAATTTCCCTAACCCTAACCCTAAACCTAAGCTTAACCCTAAACCTAACCCTTACCCTAACGCTAACCCTAAACCGAACCCTAACCCTTACCCTTACCCTAACCCTAACCCTAACACTAACGCTTAAACCTAAACCTAACCCTAACCTTAACCCTTACCCTAACCCTAACCCTAACTCTTACCTTACCTTAAACATAACCCTAACCCTAACACCTACCCTTACCCTCACCATAACCCTAACCCTAACCCTAACCCTAACCTAACCCTAACCCTAACCCTAACCCTTACCCTAACACTAACCCTTACCCTAACCCTAACCTTGATCCCAAAACTAAAACTAACCCCAACCCTAACCCTAACCCTAAACCTCACCCTAAACCTAAGCCTAACCCTAACCCTAACCCTAACCCTAACCCTAAGCCTAACCCTTACCCTAACCCTAACCTTAACCCCAACACTAAATGTAACCTTAACACTAACACTAACCTTTACCCTTACCCTAAACCAAACCCTAACCCTAGCCCTAACCCTAAACCTAACCCTAAACCTAACCCTAACCCTAACACTAAACCTTACCCTAACCCTAACCTTAACCCCAACACTAAACAAACCCTAACACTAACCCTAATTCTAACCCTAAACCTAAACCTAACCCTAAACCTAACCCTAACCCTAACTCTAACCCTTACCCTAATCTTCACCCCAAACCTAAACCTAACCCTAACCCAAACCCTAAACCTAACCTAACAATAACCCTAACCCTTCCCTAACCCCAACCCTAACTCTTACTCTAACCCTAACAATAACACTTACCCTAAGCCGTAACCTAAACCTAACCCTAACCCCTAACCCTAACCCTTACCCTAATCTTAACCCCAACCCTAAACCTAACCCTAACCCTAACCCTAACCCTAACACCTACCCTTACCCTCACCATAACCCTAACCCTAACCCTAACCCTAACCTAACCCTAACCCTTACCCTAACACTAACCCTTACCCTAACCCTAACCTTGATCCCAAAACTAAACCTAACCCCAACCCTAACCCTAACCCTAAACCTAACCCTAAACCTAAGCCTAACCCTAACCCTAACCCTAACCCTAAGCCTAACCCTTACCCTAACCCTAACCTTAACCCCAACACTAAATGTAACCTTAACACTAACACTAACCTTTACCCTTACCCTAAACCAAACCCTAACCCTAGCCCTAACCCTAAACCTAACCCTAAACCTAACCCTAACCCTAACACTAAACCTTACCCTAACCCTAACCTTAACCCCAACACTAAACAAACCCTAACACTAACCCTAATTCTAACCCTAAACCTAAACCTAACCCTAAACCTAACCCTAACCCTAACTCTAACCCTTACCATAATCTTCACCCCAACCCTAAACCTAACCCTAACCCAAACCCTAAACCTAACCTAACAATAACCCTAACCCTACCCTAACCCCAACCCTAACTCTTACTCTAACCCTAACAATAACACTTACCCTAAGCCTTAACCTAAACCTAACCCTAACCCCTAACCCTAACCCTTACCCTAATCTTAACCCCAACCCTAAACCTAACCCTAACCCAAACCCTAAACCTAACCCTAACCCTAACCCTAACCCTACCCTAACCCCAACCCTAACCCTAACCCTTACTCTAACCCTAACAATAACACTGACCCTACCCTTCCCCTAAACCTAACCCTAACCCCTAACCCTAACCCTTACCCTAATACTAACCATAACCATAACCCTAACAACTATCCCTAACGCTAACCCTAACCCTAAACCTTACCCTTATCATAACCCTAAACCTAAGACTAACACTTACCCTAACCCTAACCATAACCCTACCCCTAACCCTAAACCTAACCCTTAACCTAAACATAATCCTAAAACTTACCCTAACCCTAACATTAACCCCAACACTAAACCTAACCCTAACCCTAACCCTAACCCTAATCCTTACCCTAACCGTAACCCTAAAACTAACACTAACCCTAAACCTAACCCTAACCTTTACCCTAAACCTAACCCCAATCCTAACTCTAACACTTACGCTTACCCTAACCCTAACCCTAAACCTAAACCTAAACCTAACCCTCAACTTAACCCTAAACCTAACCCTAACCCAAACCCTAAACCTAACCCTAACCCTAACCCTAATCCTAAACCTAACCCTAACCCTAACCCTAACCCTTAACCTAACCCTAACACTAACCCTAACCCATAATCCTAACCCATACCCTAACCCTAATCCTAACCAAAACACCTAACCCTAACCCTAACCCTAACCCCTAAACCTAACCCTAACCCTAACTCTAACACTTACCCTTATCCTAACCCTAACCCTAACCCTAATACTTACCCTAACCCCTACCCTAACCCTAACCCTAACCCTAACCCTTACCCTAACCCTAACCCTAACCCTAACCCTGACAGTTACCCTTACAATACCCCAAACCTAACCCTAACCCTAACCTTAACCTTAACCCTTACCCTTACCCTAACCGTAACTCTAACCCTAACCCTAACCCTAAACCTTAACGTTACCCTAAACCTAACTCTAACCCTTACAATAAACCTATCCCTAACCCTAACCCTAACTCTTACCCTTACCTTAAACCTAACCCTAACCGTAACAAATACCCTTACCCTCACCATAACCCTAACCCTAATCGTAACCCTAAACCTAACCCTAAGCCTAACCCTAACCGTTACCCTAACCCTAACCTTAACCCCAACACTAAACCTAACCCTAACCCTAACTCTAACCCTTACCCTTACCCTAACCCAAAACTTAACCCTAACCTAACCCTAACCCTAACTCTTACCCTAAATCTAACCTAACCCTAACCATAACCCTAATCCTTACCCTTACCCTAACCCTAACTTTAAACCTAAACCTAACCCTAACCCTAACCCTAACACTTACCCTAACCCTTACCCTAATCCTAACGCTTACCCTAACCATGACCCCAACCCTAACCCTAACACTTATCCTAACACTCACCCTAACCCTCTCCGTTACCCTAACCCTAAACCTCACCCTTACCCTAACCCTAACCAAACAATAACCCTAACCCCTAATCCTAAACCTAACCCTAACCCTTACCCTAAACCTAACCCAAACCCTTACCCTAACCCTAACCCTAACCCTTACCATTACCCTAACCCGAACCCTGACCCTAAACCTAAACCTTACCCTTACCCTAAACCTAACGCTAAACCTAACCCTAACCCTAACCCTTACCCTAACCCTAACCCTAACCCTAACCAAAACCCTTACCCTAACCCTAACCCTAACCCTAACCTTAACACTACCCCTAACCCTAAACCTAACCTTAACCCTAACCCTTATAATTTCCCTAACCCTAACCCTAAACCTAAGCTTAACCCTAAACCTAAACCTTACCCTAACCCTAACCCTAAACCTAACCCTAACCCATACCCTTACCCTAACCGTAACCCTAACACTAACCCTTAAACCTAACCCTAACCCTAACCCTAACCCTTACACTAACCCTAACCCTAAATCTTACCCTTAACTTAAACCTAACCCCAACCCTAACACATACCCTTACCCTCACCATAAACCTAACCCTAACCGTAGGCCTAAACCTAACCCTAAACCTAACCCTAAGGCTAACACTAACGCTTACCCTAACCCTAATCTTAATCCCAAAACTAAACCTAACCCCAACCCCAACCCTAACCCTAAACCTTACCATCACCCTAACCGTAACCCTAACCCTAAACCTAACCCTAAACCTAAGCCTAAACCTAACCCTAACCCTTACCCTAACCCTAACCTTAACCCCAACACTAAACCTAAACTTAACCCTAACCCTAACCCTTACCCTTACCCTAAACCAAAACCTAACCCTAACCCTAACCTTAACCCTAAACCTAAACCTAACCCTAACACTGACGCTAACCCTTACCCTAACCCTAACTTTAACCCCAACACTAAACCTAACCATAACCCTAACCATAACTCTAACCCTAAACCTAAACATAACCCTAACCCTTATCCTAACCCTAATCCTAACCCTTACCCTAACCCTAACTTCAACCTTAACCCTAACCCTAACCCTTACCCTCACCCTAAACCTAACCCTAACCCTAACCCTAACACTTACCCTTACCCTAACCCTAACCCTAACATTTACCCTTACCCTAAACCTAACCCTCAAACTAAACCCAACCCTAACCCTAAAGCCTAATATTAAACGTAACCCTAACCCTTACCCTTACACTAACCCTAACCCTAAAACTAACCCTTACTCTAACCCTAACACTGACACTGACCCTAAGACTTAACCTAAACCTAAAACTAAACCCTAACCCTAACCCTTACCCTAACCCTAACCAAACAATAACCCTAACCCCTATCCCTAACCCTAACCCTAACCGTTACCCTAAACCTACCCCTAACCCTTACCCTAACCCTAAACCTAACCCTAACCCTAACCCTTACCCTTACCCTAACCCTAACCCTGACCCTAAGCCTAACCCTTACCCTTACCCTAACCCTAACCATTACCCTAACCCTAACCCTAATTCTAAGCGTAGACCTAACCCTTACCCTAACTCTAAACCTAACCCTAAACCTAACCGTAAACTTAACCCTAACCCTAACCCTAACCTAACCCTAACCCTAACCCTAACCCTAACCCTTATCCTAAACCTAACCCTAAACCTAACCCTAACCCTAGCCCTAACCCCTACCCTAAACCTAACCCTAACCCTAACCATAACCCTAACCCTAACCCTAATCTTACCCCAAACCTAAACCTAACCCTAACCCAAAACCTAAACCAACCCCTAACCGTAACCCTAACCCTAACCCTAAACCTAACCATAACTCTTACCCTTACCCTTACCCTAACCGGAACTCTAACCCTAAACCTAACCCAAAACCTTACACTTACCCTAAACCTAACCCTAACCCTTACCCTAACCCTAACCTTAACCACAACACTAAATCTAACCCTAAACCTAACCGTAACCCTAACCCTAACCGTAACCCATACCCTAACCCTAACCCCAATCCTAACCCTAAACCTTACACTTACCCTAACCCTAACCCTAAACCTAACCCTAACCCTAACCCTAACCCTAACCCTTACCCGAACCCTAAACCTAACCCAAACCCTTCCCCTAACCCTAACCATCACCCTAACTCTAACCCTAACACTTACCCTAACCCTAACCCTAACCCTAACCCTTACCATAACCCTAACACTAACCCTAAACCTAACGCTTATCCTAACACTATCCCTAACCCCAAAATTAACCATAACCCTTAACCTAACCCTAAAACTAACCCTAACCCCAAACCCTAACGCATACCCTAAACCTAACCCTAACCCTAACCATAACCCCTAACCCTAACCCTAACCCGTAAACCTAACCCTAACCCTAATTCTAACACTTACCCTTATCCTAACCCTAACCCTTACCATAACACTTACCCTAACCCCTACCCTAACCCTAACCCTAACACTTACCCTAACCCTAACCCTAACCCTAACACTAACCCTTACCCTTACAATAACGCTAAACCTAACCCTAACCCTAACCTTAACCCTAACCCTTACCCTTACCCTAACCCTAAACATAACCCTAATCCTAAGCCTTACCCTTACCCTAATCCTAAACCTTAACCTTACCCTAAACCTAACCGTAACTCTTACCCTAAACCTAACACTAACCCTAACCCTAACCCTTACCCTAACCCTAACACTAACCTTTACCCTAACCCTAACCAAACCGTATCCTTAACCCCTAACCCTTATCCTAACCATAACCCTTACCCTAACACTTACCCTAACCCTAACCCTAACCCTAGCACATACCCTTACCCTCACCCTAACCCTAAACCTAACACTTACACTAACCGTAAACCTAACCCTAACCCTACACCTAAACCTAACTCTTATCCTTACCCTAACCCTAACCATAAACCTAACACTAAACCTAAGCCCTAACCCTGACCGTAACCCTAACTCTAACCGTAACCCTTACCCTTACCCTAAAACTAACCCTAACCTTAATGCTAACCCTAACCCTAACCCTTACCCTAAACCAAACCATAACACCAATCCTTACCCTAACCCTAACCCTTACCCTTTCCCTAACCCTAACCCTAACCCTAACCCTATCCCTTACCCTTACCCAAACCCTAACCCTAACCCTAGCCCTAACCCTAACCCCAACACTTACCCTAACCCTAAACCTAAGCCTAACACTAACTCTTACCCTAACCCTAACCCTATACTTAAACCCAACACTAAACCTAAGCCTAACACTAACACTAACCCTTACCCTAACTCTAACCCTAACCCTAACCCTAAACCTTACCCTTACCCTAACCCTAACCCTAACCCTAACCCTAAACCTTACCCTTACCCTAAACCTAACCTTAACCCTTACAATAAACCTATCCCTAACCCCAACCCTAACTCTTACCCTTACCTTAAACCTAACCCTAACCCTAACACATACCCTTACCCTAACCATAACCCTAACCCTAACCGTAACCCTAAACCTAACCCTAAACCTAACCCTAAGCATAACCCTAACCCTTACCCTAACCCTAACCTTAACCCAAACACTAAACCTAACCCTAATCCTAACCCTTACCCTTACCCTAACCCTAAACCTAACCCTAAACCTAACCCTAACCCTAACTCTTACCTTACACCTAACCCTAATCCTAACCCTAACCCTTACCCTTACCCTAACCCTAACCCTAACCCTAAAACTAACCCTAACCCTAACCTTAACCCTAACCCTTACCCTTACCCTAACCCTAACCCTAACACTAACCCTAACCCTAACCCTAACCCTAACCCTTACACTAACCCTAACCCTAATCCTAACGCTTACCCTAAGCCTGACCCTAACCCTAACCCTAAACCTTACCCTTACCCTAACCCTAACCCTAACCCTAACCCTAACCCTAACCTTAACCCTAAACCTTACCCTAAACCTTGCCCTTACCCTAACCCTAACCCTAAACCAAATCTAACCCTAACCCTAAACCTAACCCTAACCCTTACACTTACCTTAACCCTAACCTAACCCTAAACCTAACCCTAACCCCTAACCCTAACCCTACCCTTATCCTAAACCTAACCCTAACCCTAACACTTACCCTTACCCTAAACCCTACCCTAAGCCTAACCCTAACCCTAACCCTTATCCTAACTCTAACCCTAACCCTAACCCTTACAATTACCCTAACCCTAAACCTAACCCTAACCCTAACCCTTACCCTTACCATACCCAAACCCTAATCCTAACCCTAAACCTTACCCTTACACTAAACCTAACTGTAACCCTTACCCTAAACCTAACCCTAACCATAACCCTAACCGTTACCCTAACATTAACACTAAACATAAGCCATACCCTTACCCTAACGCTAAACCTAACACTAACCCTAACCCTAACCCTAACCCTAACACATACCCTTACCCTAAACCTAACCCTAACCCTAACCGTTACCCTAAACCTAACCATAACCATAACCCTAACACTAACCATTACCCTAACCCTAACCCTAAACCTAACCTTAACCCTAACCCTAACCCTAACCATTACCCTAACGCTAACCCTAATCCTAAGCCTAGCCCTAACCCTTACCTTAACTCTAACCCTAACAATAAACCTAACCCTAACCGTAAACTTAACCCTAACCCTAACCCTAACCCTAACCCTAACCTAACCATAAACCTAACCCTAACCCTAAACCTAACCCTAACCCTTATCCTAACCCTAACCCTAAACCTAACCCTAACCCTAACCCTTACCCTAAACCTAACCCTAACCCTAACCATAACCCTAACCCTAACCCTAATCTTAACCCCAAACCTAAACCTAAACTTAACCGAAACCCTAAACCTAACCCTAACTGTAACCCTAACCCTAATCCTAAACCTAACCATAACCCTTACCCTTACCCTTACCCTAAGCCTATCCCTAAACCTAACCCTAACCATAACCCTAAACCTAACCCTTACCCTAACCCTAAATCTAATCCTAACCCTAACACATACCCTTACCCTAACCCTAACCCTAACCCTAACCGTAACCCTAAACCTAACCATAACCCAAACCCTAACACTAACCATTACCCTAACCCTAACCCTAAACCTAACCTTAACCCTAACCCTAAACCTAACCATTACCCTAACCCTAACCCTAATCCTAAGCGTAGCCCTAACCCTTACCCTAACTTTAACCCTAACCCTAAGCCTAAACCTAACCGTAAACTTAACCCTAACCCTAACCCTAACCCTAACCCTAACCTAACCCTAACCCTAACCCTAACCCTTATCCTAACCCTAACCCTAAACCTAACCCTAACCCTAACCCTTACCCTAAACCTAACCCTAACCCTAACCATAACCCTAACCCTAACCCTAATCTTAACCCCAAACCTAAACCTAACCCAAACCCAAAACCTAAACCTAACCCTAACCGTAAACCTAACCCTAATCCTAAACCTAACTATAACCCTTACCCTTACCCTAAACCTAACCCTAACCCTAAACCTAACCATAACTCTTACCCTTACCCTTACCCTAACCGTAACTCTAACCCTAACCCTAACCCAAAACCTTACACTTACCCTAAACCTAACCCTAACCCTTACCCTAACCCTAACCTTAAGCACAACACTAAATCTAACCCTAAACCTAACCGTAACCCTAACCCTAACCGTAACCCTTACCCTAACCCTAACCGCAATCCTAACCCTAAACCTTACACTTACCCTAACCCTAACCCTAAACCTAAACCTAATCCTAACCCTAACCCTAACCCTTACCCGAACACTAAACCTAACCCAAACCCTTCCCCTAACCCTAACCATCACCCTAACCCTAACCCTAACACTTACCCTAACCTTAACCGTAACCCTAACCCTAACCCTTACCATAACCCTAACGCTAAACCTAAACCTAACGCTTATCCTAACACTATCCCTAACCCTAAAATTAACCCTAACCCTTAACCTAACCCTAACACTAACCCTAACCCCTAACCCTAACGCATACCCTAAACCTAACCCTAACCCT
>JANJXV010000068.1:2240000-2247500 GCA_024803745.1 Megascapheus bottae | reverse complement strand
AACCCTAAACCTTACCCTACCCTAACCCTAAACCTAACCGGAACCCTAAACCTATCCCTAACCCTAACTCTTATCCTTACCCTAACCCTAAGCCTAAACCTAACACTAACCCTAACACCTAACCGTTACCATAACCCTAACACTAAACTTAACCCTAACAGTAACCCTATTCCTAACCCTTACCCTTACCCAAACCCTAACTCTAAACCTAACCCTAACTCTAAACCTAACGCGAAACCTAAACCTATCCCTAACCCTAACTCTTATCCTTACCCTAACCCTAACCCTAAACCTAACACTAACCCTAAGTGGTAACCCTAACCCTAACCCTAACCCTAAACCTTACCTCTACCGTAACCCTAACCTTAATGCTAACCCTAACCCTAACCCTTACCTTAGCCCTATCTCTAACCCTAATCCTTACCCTAAACCTAACAATTACCCTTACCATAACCCTAACCCTGATCCTAAAAGTAACCCAAACCCTAACCTTAACCCTAACATTTACCCTTACCCTAACCCTAACCCTAACCCTAACCCTTACCCTAACCCTAGCCCTAACCCTAACACTAACACTTACTCTAACCCTAACCCTAACCCTTACCCTAAACCTAACCCTAACCCTAAGCCTTACCCTAACCCTAACCCTAACCCTAACCCTTACCCTAAACCTAACCCTAACCCTAACCCTTACCCTAACACCTAACCCTAGTCCTAACCCTAACCCTTACCCTTACCCTAGCCTTAACCCTAACCCTTACCCTAACCCTAACACTAACCCTAACCCTTACCCTTACCCTTACCCTAACCCCTACCCTAACCCTAACCCTAACCCTTACCCTAAACCTAACCCTAAACCTAATCCTTACCCTTACCCTAAACCTAAGCCTAACCCTAACCGTAAACCTTACCCTTACCCTAAACCTAAACCTAACCCTAACCATATACCTTACCCTTACTCTAACCCTAACCCTTATCCTTACCCTAAACCTAAACCTAAACCTAAACCTAACCCTAACCTTACCCTTCCCCTAACCCTAACCCTAATCCTAAACCTAACCTTACCCCTAACCTTAACCCTAACCCTTAACCTTCCCCTAACCCTAACCCTAAACCCAACCCTAAATCTAACAATAACCCTAACCCTTACCCTTACCCTAACCCTAACCCTAAACCTAACCCTAACCCTTACCCTTGCCCTCACCCTAACCCTAACCTTAAACCTAACTGTAACCCTAACCCTAACCTTAACCTTAACCCTAACCCTTATCCTTACCCTAACCCTAACCCTTACCATAACCCTAACCCTAACCCTAACACTAACACTAAAACTTACCCTAACCCTAACCCGAACCCTAACCCTTACCCTAACCCTAACCCTAACCCTAAACCTTACCCTAACCCTTACCTTCACCCGAACCCGAACCCCTAAGAATAACCCTTAACCGAACCCTAACCCTAAACCTAAACCTTACCCTTACACTAACCCTAAACCTAACTCTAACCCTAACCCAACCCTAACCCTAACAATTGCCCTTACCATAACCCTAACACTAAACCTAACACTAACCCTAACCCTAACCATTACCCTTACCCTAACCCTCACCCTAAACCTAACCCTAACCCTAAGCCTAACCACTAACCCTAACCCTAACCCTAACCCTTACCCTTATTCTCACCCTAACCCTCACACTTACCCTTACCCTAACCCCTACCCTAACCCTAACCTTAACCCTAACCCTTACCCTAACCCTAACCCTAACCCTTACCCTTACCTTAACCCTAAACCTAACCCTAACCCTAACCCTTACCCTAACGCTAACCCTAACCCTAACTCTAACACTAACACTAAAACTAACCCTAACACATACCCTTACCCTAACCCTAACCTTAACCCTAACCGTAACCCTAAACCTAACCGTAACCCCAACCCTAACCCTAACCCTAACCCTTACCCTAACTCTAAACCTAAACCTAAACCTTACCCTTACCCTCACCCCAAACCTAACCGTAACCTCAACGACAACCCTTAACCTAACCCTAACCCTAACCCTTACCCTTACCCTTACCATAACCCTAAGCCTAATCCTAACCCTAACCCTTAACCTTACCCTAAACCTAAGATTAACCCTAACCATAAACCTTACCCTTACCCTAAACCTAACCCTTATCCTTACACTAACCCTAACCGTAAACCTAAACCTAAACCTAAACCTAACCCTTACCGTTACCCTAAACTTAACCCTAACCCTAAACCTAACCCTAACCCTAACCTTAACCCTCACCCTTACCCTTACGCTAACCATAACCTTAACCCTAACCCTAAACCTAACCCTAACCCTAACCCTTACGTTTACCCTAACCCTAACCCTAAACCTAACACTAACCCTTACTCTTGCCCTCACCCTAACCCTAATCTTAAACCTAACCGTAACGGTAACCCTAACCCTAACCCTAAACCTTATCCTTACAATAACCCTAACCCTAACACTAACCCTAACCCTTACCCTAACCCTAACCCTAACCCTTAACTTAACCAAACGCTAAACCTTAACCTAACCCTAAACCTAACTCTAAACCTAACCCTAACCCTAACCCAAACCCTAACCCTTACCCTACCCTACCCTTAACCCTTCCCCTAAACCTAACCCTAACCCTAACCCTAACCTTAACCCTAACCCTAACCCTTACCCTTACGCTTACCCTAACCCTAACCCTAAACGTAAACCTAACCCTATCCTTAACCCTAAACCTAAACCTAAACCTTGCCCTTACCCTAACCCTAACACTAAACCAAATCTAACCCTAACCCTAACCCTTACCATTACCTTAACACTAACCTAACCCTAAAAATAACCCTAACCCCTAACCCTAACCCTTACCCTTATCCTAACCCTAACCCTTACCCTAACACTTACCCTTACCCCAAACCCTACCCTAACCCTAACCCTAACCCTAAGCATTATCCTAAATCTAACCCTAACCCTCACCCTTACACTTACCCTAACCCTAAACCTAACCCTAACCCTAACCCTAACCCTCACCCTTACCCTAACCCTAACCCTAACCCTAACCCTAACCCTTACCCTACCCTACCCTTAACCCTTCCCCTAACCCTAACCCCTAACCCTCACCCTAACCCTAACCCTAACCCTGACCCTAACCTTAATGCTAACCCTAACCCTAACCCTAACCCTTACCCTAACACTAACTCTAAACCTTACCATGACCCTAACCCTAACCCCTAATCCCTAAACCTAACCATAACCCTAACTCTTACCCTTACCCTAAGCCTAACCCTAACCCTAAAGCTAACCCTAATCCTAACCCTTACCCTAACCCTAACCCTAACCCTTATCCTAACCCTAAACTTAACCCTAAGCCTCTCCCTAACCCTAAACCCAACCCTTACTCTTACCCTAACACAAAACCTAACCCTAACCCTAACCCTAAACCTAATCCTTACACTTACCCTAACACTAACCCAAACCCTAATCCTAACCCTAACCCTAACCCTTAACCTAACCCTAACCCTAACCCTAACCCTTACCCTAAGCCTAACCCTAACCCTTCCGCTTACCTAATCCTAACCCTAACCCTAATCCTAAACCGTACCCTTACCCTAACTCTAACCTTAACCCTTACCATAACCCTAACGCTAACCCTAACACTTACCCTAACCTAACCCTAACCCTAAACCTAACCCTAACCCTTACCCTAACCCTAACCCTAACCTTAACCCTAACCCTAAACCTAACCCTAACCTATACCCTAACCCTAAACCTAACCCTAACTTTAACCCTAACCCTTACTCTTACCATTACCCTAACCCTAACCCCAACCCTATCCCTAACCCTACCACTAAACCTAACCCTAATCCTAACCCTAAAACTTACCCTGACCCTAACCCTAACCCCTAACCCCTAACCCTAACCCTAACCCTAACCCTAATCCTTACCCTTACCCTAAGCCTAACCCTAAACCTAAACATAACCCTAATCCTAACCCTTACCCTAACCCTAAACCTAACCCTTATCCTAACCCTAAACTTAACCCTAAGCCTCTCCCTAACCCTAACCCTAACCCTTACTCTTACCCTAACACAAAACCTAACCCTAACCCTAACCCTAAACCTAATCCTTACAGTTACCCTAACAGTAACCCAAACCCTAATCCTAACCCTAAGCCTAACCCTTACCCTTACTCTAACCCTAGACCTATCCCTAACCCAAACCCTAATCCCAACCCTAACCCTAACCCTAACACTTATCCTTACCCTAACCCTAACCCTAACCTTAACCCTAACCCTAACCCTAACCCTAGCCTTACCCTTACCCTAAACCTAACCCTAACTTTAACCTTAACCCTAACCCTAACCCTTACCCTAAACCTAACCCTAACCGTAACCCTAATCCTTACTCTTACACTAACCCTAACCCTAACCTTAACTCTAACCGTAACCCTAACACTAACCCCAAAACTAACCCTAACCCTAGCACTAAACCTAACCCTAACCCTAATCCTAACCCTAACCCTTAACCTAACCCTAACCCTAACCCCTAACTCTAACCCTAACCCTTACCCTTACCCTAACACTAAAGCTAACTCTAACCCTAACCCTAACCCTAACCCTTACCCTTACACTAATGCTAAACCTAAACCTAACCCTAACCCTTACCCTTACCTTCATCATAATCCTAACACTAATCCCTTACCATAACCCTAACCCTAAACCCTATCTTACCCTAACCCTAACTCAAACCCTAAACCTAAGCCTTACCCTAACCCTAACCCTAACCCTAACCCTAACCTTAACCCTAACCCTTATCCTTACCCTGACCCTAACCCTAACCCTAACCCTAAACCTAACCCTAACCCTATAGTTAACCCTTACCCGTACCCTAACCCTAACCCTAACCCTAACCTCTAACACTAAACCTAACCCTAACCCTTTCCCTTACCCTAACCCTAAACTTAACCTTGACCCTAACCCTGACCTTAACACTTACTCTTACCCTAACCCTAAATCTAACCCTAAACCTAACCCTAACCCTTACTTTTACCCTAAACCTAACCCTAACCTCTAACCTAACCCTAAACCTAACCCTAACCCTAACCCCTAAGGATAACCCAAACCCTAACCCTTACCCTTACAATAACCCTAACCCTAACCCTAACTCTAACCCTAACCCTTACCCTTACCCTAACACTAAAGCTAACTCTAACCCTAACCCTAAACCTAACCCTTACCCTTACACTAACACTAAACCTATCCCTAACCATAACCCTAACCCTTACCCTTACCCTTACCATAATCAGAATCCTAACACTAACCCCTTGCCCTAACCCTAACCCTTACCTTACCCTAACCCTAAACGTAACCCTAAACCTAAACCTTACCCTTACTCTAACCCTAACACAAACCCTAACCTAACCCTAACCCTTAACCTTACCCTTACCCTAACCCTAACCCTAACCCTTAACCTAAACCTAACTATAACCCTAACTCCTAACCCTAACCCTAACCCTAACCCTTAACCTAACCCTAAGCCTAAGCCTAACCCTAACCCTTACCCTAACCTTAACCCTTCCGCTTACCTAATCCTAACCCTAACACTAACCCTAAACCTTACCCTTACCCTAACTCTAACCTTCACCCTTATCATAACCCTAACCGTTACCCTAACCCTTACCCTAACCTAACCCTACCCCTAACCTAACAATAACTCTAACCAAAACCCTAACCCTAATCCTAACCCTAACCCTTACCCTAACCCTAACTCTAACCTTAACCCTAACCCTAACCCTTGCCCTTAACCTAGCACTAACGATAACAATAACCCTAACCCTAACCCTAACGGTAACCCTTATCCTAACCCTAACCCTAACCCCCACACTAACCCTAACACTAAATCTACCCATAACCCTAACCTTAACCCAAAACCAAACCCTAACCCTTACCCTTACCCTAAAACTAACCTAGCCCTAAAACTAACCCTATTCTTTATCCTTACCCTAACCCTAAACCTAACCCTAACCCTAACCCTAACCTTAAACCTTACCCTAACCCTAACCCTAAACTTAACCCTAACCCTAAACCTAAACCTAAACATAACCCTAAACCTAACCCTAACCCTAACTCTAAACCTAACACTAATCCTAACCCTAAACCTAACCCTTAACCTAACCCTAACCCTAACCCTAACCATTACCCTAACCCTAACCCTAACCCTTCCGCTTACCTAAATCCAACCCTAACCCTAATCCTAAATCGTACCCTTACCCTAACTCTAACCTTACCCTTACCATAACCCTAACCCTAACCCTAACCCTTACCCTAACCTAACCCTAACCCTAACCTAACGATAACTCTAACCCTAACCCTAAACCTAAACCTAACCCTAACCCTTACCCTAACCCTAAACCTAACCTTAACCCTAAACCTAAACCTAACCCTAACCCTTACCCTAACCCTAAACCTAACCCAAACCCTAAACCTAACCCTAATCCTAACCCTTACCCCAACCCTAACCCTAACCCTTATCCTAACCCTAAACTTAAGCCTAAGCCTCTCCCTAACCCTAACCCTAACCCTTACTCTTACCCTAACACAAACCTAACCCTAAACCTAACCCTAAACCTAATCCTTACACTTACCCTAACACTAACCAAACCCTAATCCTAACCCTAACCCTAACCCTTACCCTTACTCTAACCCTAGAACTATTCCTAACCCAAACCCTAATCCCAACCCTAACTCTAACCCTAACACTTATCCTTACCCTAACCCTAACCCTAACCTTAACCCTAACCCTAAACCTAACCCTAGCCTTACCCTTACCCTAAACCTAACCTTAACTGTAACCTTAACCCTAACCCTAACCCTAACCCTAGCCTTACCCTTACCCTAAACCTAACCCTAACTGTAACCATAACCCTAACCCTAACCCTTACCCTAAACCTAACCCTAACCGTAAACCTAATCCTTACTCTTACACTAACCCTAACCCTAACCTTAACCCTAACCATAACCCTAACCCTAACCCCAACCCTAACCCTAACCGTAGCACTAACCTAACCCTAATCCTAACCCTAACCCTTAACCTAACCCTAACCCTAACCCCTAAAGATAACCCTAACCCTAACCCTTACCCTTACAATAACCCTAACCCTAACCCTAACTCTAACCCTAACCCTTACCCTTACCCTAACACTAAAGCTAACTCTAACCCTAACCCTTACCCTTACCCTAACACTAAAGCTAACTCTAACCCTAACCCTAACCCTAACCCTTACCCTTACACTAAAGCTAAACCTAAACCTAACCCTAACCCTTACCCTTACCCTCATCATAATCCTAACACTAATCCCTTACCCTAACCCTAACCCTAAACCCTACCTTACCCTAACCCTAACTCAAACCCTAAACCTAAACCTTACCCTAACCCTAACCCTAACCCTAACCCTAACCTTAACCCTAACCCTTATCCTTACCCTGAC
>JANJXV010000068.1:2232500-2237500 GCA_024803745.1 Megascapheus bottae | reverse complement strand
TCCCAACCCTAACCCTAACCCTAACACTTATCCTTACCCTAACCCTAACCCTAACCTTAACCCTAACCCTAACCCTAACCCTAGCCTTACCCTTACCCTAAACCTAACCTTAACTGTAACCTTAACCCTAACCCTAACACTAACCCTAGCCTTACCCTTACCCTAAACCTAACCCTAACTGTAACCATAACCCTAACCCTATCCCTTACCCTAAACCTAACAATAACTGTAACCCTAATCCTTACTCTTACACTAACCCTAACCCTAACCTTAACCCTAACCGTAACCCTAACCCTAACCCCAACCCTAACCCTAACCGTAGCACTAAACCTAACCCTAATCCTAACCCTAACCCTTAACCTAACCCTAACCCTAACCCTATCCCCTAACGATAAACCTAACCCTAACCCTTACCCTTACAATAACCCTAACCCTAACCCTAACTCTAATCCTAACCCTTACCCTTACCCTAACACTAAAGCTAACTCTAACCCTAAACCTAACCCTAACCCTTACCCTTACACTAACGCTAAACCTAAACCTAACCCTAACCCTTACCCTTACCCTAATCATAATCCTAACACTAATCCCTTACCCTAACCCTAACCCTAAACCTTACCTTACCCTAACCCTAACTCTAACCCTAAACCTAAACCTTACCCTAACCCTAAAACTAACACTCACCCTAACCTAACCCTAACCCGTACCCTTACCCTTACCCTAACCCTAACCCTTAACCTAACCCTAACTCTAACCCTAACCCCTAACCCTAACCCTAACCCTAACCCTTACCCTAACCCTAACCCAAACCCCAACCCTTAACCTAAAACTAACCCTAATTCTAAACCTAACCCGTAACCATAACCCTAACCCTAATTCTTATCCTAACCCTATCCCTAACCCTAACCCCTAAACCTAACCCTAACCCTTAACCTTACCCTAACGCTAACCATAACCCATACCCTAAACCTAACCGTAACCTTAACCCTAACCCTAACCCTTACACTTACGCTAACCCTAACCCTAACCCTTACCCTAACCCTAACCCTAACACTTACCCTTACCATACCCCTAACAATAACCCTAACTCTAACCCTTACCCTTATCCTAACCCTAAACCTAACCCTAACCCTAACCTTAACCCTAACCATAACCCTAACCATAACCTTTACCCTAAACCTAACCCTAATTCTAACCCTAACCCTTACCCTTAACATAACACTAAATCTAACCCTAACCCTAACCCTTACCCTACCACTAACCCTAACCTTAAGCCTAACCCTAACCCTAACCCTAAACCTCACCCTTACTCTAACACTAACGCTAACAATAACCCTAACCCTAACCCTAACTGTAACCCTTACCCTAACCCTAACCCTAACCCTGACACTAACCCTAACCCTAAATCTAACCATAACCCTAACCTTAACCCTAACCCAAACCCTAACCCTTATCCTTACCCTAAAACTAACCTAGCATTAACCTAACCCTATTCTTTATCCTTACCCTAACCCTAAACCTAACCCTAACCTTAAACCTTACCCTTACACTAACGCTAAACTTAACCCTAACCCTAACCCTAAACCTAAACATAACCCTAACCCTAACCCTAACCCTAACTCTAAACCTAACGCTAACCGTAACCCTTACCCTAACCCTATCCCTAACCTTAACCCTAACCCTAACCCTTACCCTAACCCTAAACCTAACCCTAACACTAACGCTAACCGTTACTCTTACCTTTACCCTAACCCTAAACCCAACTCTAGCCCTAATCCTAACACTAACCCTAACCCTAACCCTAACCCTTATAATAACCCTAACACTCACCCTAACCCCTCACCCTAACCCTAACCATTAGCCTTAACCTAACCGTAACGCTAACCTGAACCCTAACCCTAATCCTAACCCTAAACCTAACCCTAAACCTAACCCTAAACCTAACCCTAACCGTAACCCTTACCATTAACCTAACCCTAACCTTAACCCTTACCCTACCCTAACCCTAACCCTAACCCTAACCCTAAACCTAACACTAATACTAACCCTAACCCTAACCCTTACCCTAACCCTAACCCTAACCCTAACCCTTACCCTAACCCTAACCCTAACCCTTCCGCTTACCTAATCCTAACCCTAACCCTAACCCTAAACCGTACCCTTACCATAACTCTAACCTTAACCCTTACCTAACCCTAACCCTAACCCTAACACTTACCCTAACCTAACCCTAACCCTAACCCTAAAACTAACCCTAACCCTTACCCTAACCCTAAGCCTAACCTTAACCCTAACCCTAAACCTAACCCTAACCTATACCCTAACAATAAACCTAACCCTAACCTTAACCCTAACCCTTACCCTTACCTTTACCCTAACCCTAACCCCAACCCTAACCCTAACCCTACCACTAAACCTAACCCTAATCCTAACCCTAAAACTTACCCTGAACCTAACCCTAACCCATAGCCCCTAACCCTAACCCTAACCCTAACCCTTACCCTTACCCTAAGCCTAACCCTAACCCTAAACCTAACCCTAATCCTAACCCTTACCCTAACCCTAAACCTAACCCTTATCCTAACCCTAAACTTAACCCTAAGCCTCTCCCTAACCCTAAGCCTAACCCTTACTCTTACCCTAACACAAAACCTAACCCTAACCCTAACCTTAAACCTAATCCTTACACTTACCCTAACAGTAACCCAAACCCTAATCCTAACCCTAACCCTAACCCTTACCCTTACTCTAACCCTAGACCTATCCCTAACCGAAACCCTAATCCCAACCCTAACCCTAACCCTAACACTTATCCTTACCCTAACCCTAACCCTAACCTTAACCCTAACCCTAACCCTAACCCTAGCCTTACCCTTACCCTAAACCTAACCCTAACTGTAACCTTAACCCTAACCCTAACCCTAACCCTAGCCTTACCCTTACCCTAAACCTAACCCTAACTGAAACCATAACCCTAACCCTAACCCTTACCCTAAACCTAACCCTAACCGTCACCCTAATCCTTACTCTTACACTAACCCTAACCGTAACCCTAACCCTAACCCCAACCCTAACCCTAACCCTAGCACTAAACCTAACCCTAATCCTAACCCTAACCCTAACCCTTAACCTAACCCTAACCCTAAACCTAACCCCTAACGATAACCCTAACCCTAACCCTTAACCTTACAATAACCCTAACCCTAACCCTAAATCTAACCCTAACCCTTACCCTTACCCTAAGCCTAACCTATCCCTAACCTATACCTTACCCTAACCCTCAACCTAACCCAAAACCTAACCCTAACCCTAACCCTAACCCTTACCCTAAACCTATCCCTAACACTTACCCTTACCCTAACCCTAAACCTAACCCTAACCTAACCCTAACCCTTACCCTTACCCTAAGCCTAACCTATCCCTAACCATAACCCTAGACCTTACACTTACCCTTACCCTAAACCTAACCCTAACCCTCACCCTAAACCTAATCCTATCCCTAACCCTAACCCTAAGCCTTACTCTTACCTTAACCCTAACCCTAACCCTAACCCTTACCCTTACCCTAACCCTAAACCTAACCCTAACCCTAACCCTAAACTAACCCTAACCCTAACCCTAAACCTAACCCTAACCCTAACACTAACCCTTACCCTTACCCTAACCCTGACCCTAAACTTAACCCTACACCTAACCCTAACCCTCACCCTAACCCTAATCCTTACCCTAAACCTAACCCTAACCCTAAATCTAACCCTAACCCTAACCCTAACCCTAACCCTAACCCTATCCCTGACACTTACCATAACTCTAATCCGAACCCTAACCATAAACCTTACCCTAACCTTAACCCGAACCCTAACCCTAACCCTAACAATTACCCTAAACCTAACCCTAACCCTAACCCTAATCCTAACCCTTAACTTATCCCTAACACCAACCCTAACCCCTAACGCTAACCCTTACACGAACCCTAACCCTAACACTTACCCTAACCCTAACACTAAACCTAACCCTAATCCTTAACCTAACCCTAACACTAACTCTAACATCTAACCCTAACCCTTACTCTAAACCTAACCCTAAACCTAACCCTAACGCTATCCTCTAACCCTAACCCTTACCCTAACCCGTAACACTAAACCTAACCCTAATCCTTACCCTTATCCTAACCCTAACCCTAACTCTAACACTAACCCCTACCCTAACCCTAAACCTAACTCTAACTCTTACCCTAATGCTAACCCTAATCCTAACCCTAACCTTCACCCTTACCCTAACCCTAAACCTAACCCAAACCCTTACCCTAACCATTACCCTCATCCTAAACCTAACCCTAAACCTAATCCTAACCCTAACCCCAACACTAACACTTACCCTTACCCTAACCGTAACCCTAACCCTAACCCTAACCCTAACCCTAAACCTAAACCTAACCCTTACTCTTACTCTAACCTTAACCCTAACCTTAACCCTAACCCTAACACTAAACCTAACCTTCACCCTAAACCTTATCATTTCCCTAACCCTAATCCTAACCCTAACCCTAAACCTAACCCTAACCCTAAACCTAAGCCTTACCCTAACCCTATCCCTAACCCTATCACTTACCCTTACCGTAAACATAACCCTAAAACTAACCCTAACCGTAACCCCTAACCCTAACCCTAACCATAACCCTTACCCTTACCCTAACCCTAACCCTAACCCTTAATCTTACCCTAACGCTAACCCTAACCTTTACCCCAACCCTAAACCTAACCCTAACCCTAACCTTACCCTAACCATAACCCTAAACCTAACACTAAAACTTACCCTTACCCTAACCCTAAACCTAACCCTTATCCTTACCCTAACCCTAACCCTAACCCTAACCCTTACCCTAACCCTAACACGAACCCTAAACCCAAACCCTAACCCTTAACCTAAACCTCACCCTAACTCTAGCCATAACCACTAACCCTAACCTAACCCTAACCCCTAAACCTAATCCTAACCCT
>JANJXV010000068.1:2225000-2227500 GCA_024803745.1 Megascapheus bottae | reverse complement strand
CTAACCCTAACCCTAACCCGAACCCTAACCCTATCCCTAAGCCTATCCCTTACCCTTACCCTAACCATAAACCTAAACCTAAATCTAACCGTAAATCCCTATCCCTAAACCTAAGCCTAAACCTTACCCTTACCCTAACCCTAACCCTAACCCTAACACTAACACTAACACTTCCCCTTCCCCTAATCCTAACCCTAACCTTAAACCCAACCCTAAACCTAACCCTAAACCTAAGCCTAACCCTTAACTTAACCCTAACCCTAACCCTAACACTAACACTTATCCTTACCCTAACCCTAACCCTAACCATAAGCATAACCCTTATCCTAACCCTAAACCTAACCCTAACCCTTACCCTAACCCTAACACTAACCCTAAACATTACCCTAACCCTAACCCTAACCCTAAACCTAACCCGAACCTTTACCCTAACCCTAACCCTAATCCTAACTAACCCTTACACTTACCGTAACGCTACCCTAACCCTAAACCTAACTCTAACCCTAACCTTAACCCTAAACCTTACCCTTACCCTAACCCTAACCCTAAACCTCACAACAACCCTAAACCTAACCCTTACCCTTACCCTAACCCTAACCCTAACCTAACCCAAACCCTTACCCTTACATTAAACCTAAACCTAACTCTAACCCTAACCCTTACCCTTACCCTAACCCTAACCCTAAACCTAACCCAAACCCTTACCCTTACACTAACCCTAACCCTAATCTTAACCCTAACCCTAACCCTAAACCTAACCTTAACCGTAACCCTTATCTGTTCCCTAAACCCTATCCCTCACCATAACACTCACCCTTACCCTAACCCTAAACCTAACCCTTAACTAACCCTAACCCTAACCCTTACCCTTACCCTAACCCTAACCCTAACCCTAACCCTAAACCTTACCCTTACCCTAAACCTAAACCTAACCCTTACCCTAACGCTTACCCTTATCCTAAACTTAACCCTAACCCTAACCCTAATCTTAACCCCAACTCTAAAACTAACCCTAACCCTAACCCTAACCCTAAACCTAATCCTTACCTTTAACATAACCATAACCCGAAACCTAACCCTAACCCTAAACCTAACCCTTACCCTAACCCTAATACTAACCCTAACCCTTACCCTTACCCTAACCCTACCCTAACCCTAACCCTAAACCTAACCCTACCACTAACTCTAAACCTAACCCTTACCCCTACCCTAACCGTAACCCTAACCCTAACCTAAACCTCACCCTTACGCAAACACTAACCCTAACCTTAACCCTAACCCTAACTCTAACCCTAACCCTTACCCTTACCCTAACCATAACCCTAACCCTAACCCTATCCCTAACCCTATCCCTTATCCTTACCCTAACCCTAACCCTAAACCTAACTCTAACCGTAACCCTTATAGCTAAACCTAAGTCTAACCCTTACCCTTACCCTAAACCTAACCCTAACCCTAACACTAACCCTTCCCCTTCCCCTAACCCTAACCCGAACCTTAAAACCAACCCTAAACCTAACCTTAAACCTAAGCCTAAACCTTACCCTAACCCTAACCTTAACCCTAACCCTAACACTAACACTTACCCTTACCCTCACACTAACCCTAACCCTAACCCTAAGAATAACCCTTATCCTAACCCTAAACCTAACCCTAACCCTTACTCCAACCCTAACACTAACCCTAAACCTTACCCTAATCCTAAACCTAACACTAAACCTAACCCGAACCCTTACCCTAACCCTAACCCTACTCCTAACTAACCCTTACCCTTACCGTAACACTACCTTAACCCTAAACCTAACCCTAACCCTAACCTTAACCCTAAACCTTATCCATACCCTAACCTTAACCCTAAACCTAAGAGTAAACCTAACCCTAACCCTTACCCTAATCCTAACCATAAACGTAACCCAAACCCTACCCTTACACTAACCCTAACCCTAACCCTAACCATTACCCTTACCCTAACCCTAACCCTAAACCTAACCCAAACCCTTACCCCTACAATAACACTAACCCTAACCTTAACCCTAACCCTAAACCTAAACCTAACCTTAACCCTAACCCTTAACCTTTCCCTAAACCCTAACCCTAAACCTAACCCTAAACCTAACCCTAAACCTAAACCTAACCCTTACCCTTACCTTAACCCTAACCCAAAACCTAACCCTAACTCTTACCCTTACCCTAACCCTACCCCTAACCCTAACCCTAACCTTAACACTAAACCTAACCCTTACCCTAACCCTAAACCTAATCCTAACCCTAAACGTAACCCTAACCCTAACCCTAACCCTTACTCTAACCCTAACCCTAACCCTAACCCTAACCCTTATTTTACCCTAACCCTAACCCTAACCTTAACCCTAAACCTAACCCTAACCCTAAACCTTACCCTTACCCTAAACCTAAACCTAACCCTAAACCTAACCCTAACCCTATCCCTAACCCTATACCTTATCCTTACCCTAACCCTAACCTTAAACCTAACACTAAC
>JANJXV010000068.1:2212500-2220000 GCA_024803745.1 Megascapheus bottae | reverse complement strand
CTAAACCTAACCCGAAACCAAACACATACCCTAACACATACCCTTACTCTAATCCTAACACTAACGCTAGCAGTAACCCTAAACCTAACACTAAACCTAACCCTAACCCTAAACCTAACCGTTACCCTAACCCTAACCTTAACCCCAACACTAAACCTAACCCTAACCCTAACCCTAAACCTAACCCTAACCCTAAACCTAAACCTAACCCTTACCCTAACCCTAACCCTAACCCTAACAATTAACCTTACCCTAACCCTAACCCTTACCCTAACCCTAAGCTTAACCCTAAACTTAACCTTTACCCTACCATAACCCTAATCCTAACTCTAACCCTTAACCTTACCCTAACACTAACCCTAATCCTAACCCTAACCCTAACCCTAACCTTAACCCTAACCCTTACCCTTACCCTAACCCTAACCCTAACCCTAAACCTAAACATAACCCTAACCCTAACCCTTACCCTTACCCTAACCCTAACCCAAAACCTAACCCTAACCCTTACCCATACCCAAACCTAACCCTCACGTTACCCCTAACCCTAACCCTAAACCTAACCCTAACCGTAACCCTTATCCTTTTCCTAACCAGAAGAGTAACCCTAATCCTAAACCTAACCCTTACCCTAACCCTAAGCCTTATCCTAACTTTAACCCTAACCCTAACCCTAACCCTTAACCTAACCCTAACACCAACACTAACCCCAAAAGCTAACCCTTACACTAACCATAACCCTAACCCTAACCCTAACCCCTAACACTAACCCTAACCCTAACGCTGCCCTAACCCTTAACCTTATCCTAACCCTCACCCTAACCCTAACCCTAACCCTTATCCTTACCTTAACCCTAACCCTTACCCTAACCCTTACCCTTACCCTAGTTAAACCTAAAACTAACCCTAACTCTAACCTTCAACATGCCCTTACCCTAACCCTAACCCTAACCCTAACCCTAACCGTAACCCTAAACCTACCCAAATCCTAACCCTAACCCAAACCCTCACCCTTACCATAACCCTAATCTTAACCCCAACACTAAACCAAACCCTAACCCTAACCCTAACCCTAACACTTACCCTTACCCTAACCCCAAACCTAACCCTAACCCTAACCCTTACCCTAAACCTAACCCTATCCCTAACCCTAACACTTACCCTTACCCTAACCCTAAACCTATCCCTAACCCTAAGCCTTACCCTAAACCTTACCCTTACCCTAAACCTAACCCTAACCCTTACCCTAACCCTTACTCTTATCCTAAACCTAACCCTAAACCTAACCATTTTCCTAAACCTAACCCCAACTCTAACCCTAACCCTTACCCTAAACCTAACTTTAAACCAAACCCTAACGCTATCTTCTAACCCTAACCCTAACCCCAAACACTAACCCTAACCCTTACCCTTACCCTACCCTACCCTTAACTCTAAACCTAACCCTTACCCTTACCCTAACCATGACCTAAAACCTAACCCTAACCCTAAAGATAACCCTTACCTTACCCTAACCCTAATCCTAACCTTAACCCTTACCCTTACCCTAACCCTACCCTAACCCTAAACCTAACCCTAACCCTAAACCTAACCCTAACCCTTACCCTTTCCCGAACCCTAAACCTAACCCTAACCCTAACCATAACCATAACCCTTACCCTAATCCTAACCTAACCCTAAACGTAACCCTAACCCTAACCCTAACCCTAACCCTTACCTTAACCCTATCCCTAACCCTAACCCTAACCCTAACCTAACCCTAACCATTACCCTTACCCTAACCCTAACCCTAACCCTTACCGTAACCCTAACCCTAACCCTAAATCTAACCCTAACCCTTACCCTAACCCTAACCCTAACCCTAACCCGAACCCTAACCCTATCCCTAAGCCTATCCCTTACCCTTACCCTAACCATAAACCTAAACCTAAATCTAACCGTAAATCCCTATCCCTAAACCTAAGCCTAAACCTTACCCTTACCCTAACCCTAACCCTAACCCTAACACTAACACTAACACTTCCCCTTCCCCTAATCCTAACCCTAACCTTAAACCCAACCCTAAACCTAACCCTAAACCTAAGCCTAACCCTTAACTTAACCCTAACCCTAACCCTAACACTAACACTTATCCTTACCCTAACCCTAACCCTAACCATAAGCATAACCCTTATCCTAACCCTAAACCTAACCCTAACCCTTACCCTAACCCTAACACTAACCCTAAACATTACCCTAACCCTAACCCTAACCCTAAACCTAACCCGAACCTTTACCCTAACCCTAACCCTAATCCTAACTAACCCTTACACTTACCGTAACGCTACCCTAACCCTAAACCTAACTCTAACCCTAACCTTAACCCTAAACCTTACCCTTACCCTAACCCTAACCCTAAACCTCACAACAACCCTAAACCTAACCCTTACCCTTACCCTAACCCTAACCCTAACCTAACCCAAACCCTTACCCTTACATTAAACCTAAACCTAACTCTAACCCTAACCCTTACCCTTACCCTAACCCTAACCCTAAACCTAACCCAAACCCTTACCCTTACACTAACCCTAACCCTAATCTTAACCCTAACCCTAACCCTAAACCTAACCTTAACCGTAACCCTTATCTGTTCCCTAAACCCTATCCCTCACCATAACACTCACCCTTACCCTAACCCTAAACCTAACCCTTAACTAACCCTAACCCTAACCCTTACCCTTACCCTAACCCTAACCCTAACCCTAACCCTAAACCTTACCCTTACCCTAAACCTAAACCTAACCCTTACCCTAACGCTTACCCTTATCCTAAACTTAACCCTAACCCTAACCCTAATCTTAACCCCAACTCTAAAACTAACCCTAACCCTAACCCTAACCCTAAACCTAATCCTTACCTTTAACATAACCATAACCCGAAACCTAACCCTAACCCTAAACCTAACCCTTACCCTAACCCTAATACTAACCCTAACCCTTACCCTTACCCTAACCCTACCCTAACCCTAACCCTAAACCTAACCCTACCACTAACTCTAAACCTAACCCTTACCCCTACCCTAACCGTAACCCTAACCCTAACCTAAACCTCACCCTTACGCAAACACTAACCCTAACCTTAACCCTAACCCTAACTCTAACCCTAACCCTTACCCTTACCCTAACCATAACCCTAACCCTAACCCTATCCCTAACCCTATCCCTTATCCTTACCCTAACCCTAACCCTAAACCTAACTCTAACCGTAACCCTTATAGCTAAACCTAAGTCTAACCCTTACCCTTACCCTAAACCTAACCCTAACCCTAACACTAACCCTTCCCCTTCCCCTAACCCTAACCCGAACCTTAAAACCAACCCTAAACCTAACCTTAAACCTAAGCCTAAACCTTACCCTAACCCTAACCTTAACCCTAACCCTAACACTAACACTTACCCTTACCCTCACACTAACCCTAACCCTAACCCTAAGAATAACCCTTATCCTAACCCTAAACCTAACCCTAACCCTTACTCCAACCCTAACACTAACCCTAAACCTTACCCTAATCCTAAACCTAACACTAAACCTAACCCGAACCCTTACCCTAACCCTAACCCTACTCCTAACTAACCCTTACCCTTACCGTAACACTACCTTAACCCTAAACCTAACCCTAACCCTAACCTTAACCCTAAACCTTATCCATACCCTAACCTTAACCCTAAACCTAAGAGTAAACCTAACCCTAACCCTTACCCTAATCCTAACCATAAACGTAACCCAAACCCTACCCTTACACTAACCCTAACCCTAACCCTAACCATTACCCTTACCCTAACCCTAACCCTAAACCTAACCCAAACCCTTACCCCTACAATAACACTAACCCTAACCTTAACCCTAACCCTAAACCTAAACCTAACCTTAACCCTAACCCTTAACCTTTCCCTAAACCCTAACCCTAAACCTAACCCTAAACCTAACCCTAAACCTAAACCTAACCCTTACCCTTACCTTAACCCTAACCCAAAACCTAACCCTAACTCTTACCCTTACCCTAACCCTACCCCTAACCCTAACCCTAACCTTAACACTAAACCTAACCCTTACCCTAACCCTAAACCTAATCCTAACCCTAAACGTAACCCTAACCCTAACCCTAACCCTTACTCTAACCCTAACCCTAACCCTAACCCTAACCCTTATTTTACCCTAACCCTAACCCTAACCTTAACCCTAAACCTAACCCTAACCCTAAACCTTACCCTTACCCTAAACCTAAACCTAACCCTAAACCTAACCCTAACCCTATCCCTAACCCTATACCTTATCCTTACCCTAACCCTAACCTTAAACCTAACACTAACCATAACCCCTACCTCTAACCCTAACCCTAACCTTTACCCTTACCCTAACCCTAAACCTAAACCTAAACCTAACCATAACCCTAACTCTAACCCTTACCTAAACCTATCCCTAACCCTTACCCTTACCCTAACCCTAAACCTAACACTAAACCTAACCCTAACCCTTACCCTTACCCTAACCCTAACCCTAACCATAACCATAACCCTAGACCTTACCCTTACCCTTACTCTAAACCTAAACTTAACCCTTACCCTAAACCTAATCCTATCCCTAACACAAACCCTTACCCTTATCTTAACCCTAACACTAACCCTAACCCTTACCCTTACCCTAACGCTAACCCTAACCCTAACCCTAACCATAACGCATACCCTTAACCTAACCCTCACCCTAACCCTAACTGTAACCCTAAACCTAACCCTAACCCTTACCCTAACCCTAACCCTAATCCTAACCCTTACCCTAAACCTAACCCTAACCCTTATCCTTACTCAAACCATAACCCTAAACTTACCCTAATCCTTACCCTTACCATAACCCTAACAATAACCCTAACCCTAACCCTAAACTTAACCCTTACCCTTACCCTTAACGTAACCCTAAACGTAACCCTAACCCTTACCCTTACCCTAACCCTAACCCTACCCTAACCTGAACCCAAACCTTTACCCTTACCCTAACCCTAACCCTACCCTAAACTGAACCCTAAAAACCCTTACCCTAACCCTAACCCTAACCCTAATCTTAACCCTAACCCTAACCCTAACATTTGCCCTTACTTTAACCCTAATCCCAACCCTAACACTTACCCTAAACCTATCCCTAAACCTAAAGATTACCCTTACCCTAACCATAACCCTAAAACTAACCCTAAGCGTAACCCCTAACCCTAACCCTAACACTTACCCTAACCCTAACCCTAACCATTAACCTTACCGTAACGCTAAACCTAACCTCAACCCCAATCCTAATCGTAACCCTAACACTAACCCTTACCCTAACCCTAACCCTAACACTAACACTAAAACTTACCCTTACCCTAACCCTAACCCTAACCCTTATTCTAACCCTAACCCTAACCCTAACCCTAACCCTTAACCTAACCCTAACATGAACACATGAACCCTAACCCCTAAACCTAACCCTTACCCTAACCCCAACCCTAAACCTAACCCTAACCACTAACCCTAACCTAACGCTAACCCCTAAACCTAACCCTATCCCTAACCATTCCCTTATCCTAATTCTAAACCTTACCCTAACACTTACCCTTACCCTAAACCCAACCCTAACCCTAACCCTAAACCTAACCCTAACCCTAACCCTAACCCTAACAATAACAAATACCCTTACCCTAACCGTAACCCTAACCCTAACCGTAACCCTTATCCTAACCCTAACCCTAAGTCTAACCCTAAACCTAAACCTAACCCTAAACCTTACACTTACCCTAAACCTAACCCTAACCATACCCCTAACCCTGACACTTACCCTAACTCTAATCCTAACCCTAACCCTAAACCTTACCCTAACCCTAACCCTAACCATAACACATACCCTAAACCTAACCCTAACCCTAACCCTAACCCTTACCCTAACCCTAACACTAACCCTAACGCTAACCCTTAACCTAACCCTATCCCTTATCCTAACAATAACCCTAACTCTAACCCGAAACCTAATCCTAACCCTAACCCCTACCCTTACCCTAAACCTAACCCTAATCCTAATCCTACCCCTAAACCTTACCCTAACCTAACCCGAACCCTAACCCTAACCCTAACACTTACCTTAAACCTAACCCTAACCCTAATCCTAACCCTAACCCTTACGCTAACACTAACACTAACACTAAAGCTAACCCTTATCCTAACCCTAACACTAACCCTAACCCTTAACATAACCCTAACACTAACTCTAACCTCTAACCCTAACACTTACCCTAAACCTAACCCTAACCCTAACCCCAACCCTAACTACTAACCCTAACCCTAACCTTAACCCCTAACACTACCCCTAACCCTAAACCTTACCCTTATCCTAACCCTAACCCTAACCATAACACTTACCCTTACCCTAACACCTGCCCTAACACTAACCCTAACCCTAACCTTTACCCTAACCCTAACCCTAATTCTAACCCTAAGCTTTACCCTTACCCTAACGCTAAATCTAACCCTAACCCTAACCATAACCCTAACCCTTACCCTTACCCTAACCCTAACCCTAACCTAAACCTAACCCTTACCCTTACCCTAACCCTAACCCTAATCCTAACTAACCCTTACACTTACCGTAACGCTACCCTAACCCTAAACCTAACTCTAACCCTAACCTTAACCCTAAACCTTACCCTTACCCTAACCCTAACCCTAAACCTCACAACAACCCTAAACCTAACCCTTACCCTTACCCTAACCCTAACCCTAACCTAACCCAAACCCTTACCCTTACATTAAACCTAAACCTAACTCTAACCCTAACCCTTACCCTTACCCTAACCCTAACCCTAAACCTAACCCAAACCCTTACCCTTACACTAACCCTAACCCTAATCTTAACCCTAACCCTAACCCTAAACCTAACCTTAACCGTAACCCTTATCTGTTCCCTAAACCCTATCCCTCACCATAACACTCACCCTTACCCTAACCCTAAACCTAACCCTTAACTAACCCTAACCCTAACCCTTACCCTTACCCTAACCCTAACCCTAACCCTAACCCTAAACCTTACCCTTACCCTAAACCTAAACCTAACCCTTACCCTAACGCTTACCCTTATCCTAAACTTAACCCTAACCCTAACCCTAATCTTAACCCCAACTCTAAAACTAACCCTAACCCTAACCCTAACCCTAAACCTAATCCTTACCTTTAACATAACCATAACCCGAAACCTAACCCTAACCCTAAACCTAACCCTTACCCTAACCCTAATACTAACCCTAACCCTTACCCTTACCCTAACCCTACCCTAACCCTAACCCTAAACCTAACCCTACCACTAACTCTAAACCTAACCCTTACCCCTACCCTAACCGTAACCCTAACCCTAACCTAAACCTCACCCTTACGCAAACACTAACCCTAACCTTAACCCTAACCCTAACTCTAACCCTAACCCTTACCCTTACCCTAACCATAACCCTAA
>JANJXV010000068.1:2202500-2207500 GCA_024803745.1 Megascapheus bottae | reverse complement strand
ACCCTAACCCTAACCTTAACCCTTACCCTTACCCTAACCCTTACCCTAACCCTAACCGTAAACCTAAACCTAGCCCTTCCGCTTATCCTAACCCTAACCCTAACCCTGACCTTAACCCAAACCCTTACACTTACCCTAACCCTAAACCTAACCCTAACCCTAAACCTACCCCTAACCCTAACCCTAACCCGTCCCTAACTCTAATCCTAACCCTAAGCCTAATTCTAAACCTAACACTAACCCTAACCCTTACCCTAACCCTAACCCTAACCCTAACCTAATCCTTACCTTTACCCTAACCCTAACCCTAAACTTAACCCTAAACCTAAACCTAACCCGAATTCTTACCCTTACCCTAACCCTAACCATAAACCTAACCCTAACTCTAACACTATACCTAACCCTACCCTTTACCCTTACTCTAACCCTAAACCTAACCCTAACCCTAACCCTAACCCTTACACTAACCCCTACCCTAATCCTAACCCTTACCCTAACCCTAACCCTAACACTAACACTTACCTTACCCTAACCGTAACCCTAACACTAACCCTAACACTTATCCTAACCCTAACCCTAACTCTAACCCTAAACCTAAACCTAACCCTAACCCTTAAACTTACCCTAACCCTAACCCTAACCCAAACCCTGACACTTATCTTTACTCTAAACCTAACCCTAACCCTAAACCTTACCATAACCCGAACCGTAACCCTAACCCTTACCCTAACCCTAACCGTAACCCTAAACTAACCCTTATCCTTACCCTAACCCTAAACCTAACCCTAACCCTAAACCTAACCCTTACCCTTACCCTTACCCTAACCCTAACCCTAACCCTAAACTTAACCCTTAACCTTACCCTTACCCTAACCCTAACCCTAACCCTAACCCTAACCCTTACCCTAACCCTAACCCTAACCCTAAACTAACCCTTATCCTTACCCTAACCCTAACCCTAACCTTAACCCTATACCTAACCCTAACCCTAACCCTAACCCTAACCCTTACCCTTACTCTAACCCTAAACCTAACCCTAAACCTCAACCTTACCCTTACTCTAAACCTAACCCTAACCCTTACTCTAAATCTAATCCTAACCCTAACCCTAACCCTTACCCTTACCTTCAACCTAATCCTAACCCTACACCATACCCTTACCCTTACCCTTACGCTAAACCTAACCCGAAACCAAACACATACCCTAACACATACCCTTACTCTAATCCTAACACTAACGCTAGCAGTAACCCTAAACCTAACACTAAACCTAACCCTAACCCTAAACCTAACCGTTACCCTAACCCTAACCTTAACCCCAACACTAAACCTAACCCTAACCCTAACCCTAAACCTAACCCTAACCCTAAACCTAAACCTAACCCTTACCCTAACCCTAACCCTAACCCTAACAATTAACCTTACCCTAACCCTAACCCTTACCCTAACCCTAAGCTTAACCCTAAACTTAACCTTTACCCTACCATAACCCTAATCCTAACTCTAACCCTTAACCTTACCCTAACACTAACCCTAATCCTAACCCTAACCCTAACCCTAACCTTAACCCTAACCCTTACCCTTACCCTAACCCTAACCCTAACCCTAAACCTAAACATAACCCTAACCCTAACCCTTACCCTTACCCTAACCCTAACCCAAAACCTAACCCTAACCCTTACCCATACCCAAACCTAACCCTCACGTTACCCCTAACCCTAACACTAAACCTAACCCTAACCGTAACCCTTATCCTTTTCCTAACCAGAAGAGTAACCCTAATCCTAAACCTAACCCTTACCCTAACCCTAAGCCTTATCCTAACTTTAACCCTAACCCTAACCCTAACCCTTAACCTAACCCTAACACCAACACTAACCCCAAAAGCTAACCCTTACACTAACCATAACCCTAACCCTAACCCTAACCCCTAACACTAACCCTAACCCTAACGCTGCCCTAACCCTTAACCTTATCCTAACCCTCACCCTAACCCTAACCCTAACCCTTATCCTTACCTTAACCCTAACCCTTACCCTAACCCTTACCCTTACCCTAGTTAAACCTAAAACTAACCCTAACTCTAACCTTCAACATGCCCTTACCCTAACCCTAACCCTAACCCTAACCCTAACCGTAACCCTAAACCTACCCAAATCCTAACCCTAACCCAAACCCTCACCCTTACCATAACCCTAATCTTAACCCCAACACTAAACCAAACCCTAACCCTAACCCTAACCCTAACACTTACCCTTACCCTAACACTAACCCTAAACCTAACCATAACCCTTAGCCTAACCCTAACCCTAACCCTAAACATAACCCTAACCCTTAGCTAAACCTAACCCTTACCCTTACCCTAACCCTAAACCTAACCCTAAACCTAAACCTAACCCTAAACCTAACCCTAACACTTACCCTTACCCTAACCCTATCCCTAAACTTAAACCTAACCCTTAGTCTTACCCTAAACCAAACCCTAACCTTAACCCTAACCTTAACACTAAACCTAAACTTAACCCTAAACCTTATCCTTTCCCTAACCCTAATCCAAACCCTAACCCTAAACCTAACCCTAACCCTAAACCTAAGCCTTATCCTTACCCTAACCCTAACCCTAAACCTAACCCTAAACCTTCACCTTACCCTAACCCTAACCCTAACACTAACCCTAACCTTAACCCTAACCCTTACCCTTACCCGAACCCTAAACCTAACCCTAGCCCTAACCCTAACACTAACCCTAACGCTAACCCTTAACCTAACCCTAACCCTTATCCTAACCCTAACCCTAATTCTAACCCTAAACCTAACCCTAACCCTAAACCCTACCCTTACTCTAAACCTAACCCTAACCCTAACCCTAACCCTGACACTTACCCTAACCCTAACCCTAACCCTAACCCTAACCCTTACCCTAACCCTAACCCTAACCCTAAACTAACCCTTATCCTTACCCTAACCCTAACCCTAACCTTAACCCTATACCTAACCCTAACCCTAACCCTAACCCTAACCCTTACCCTTACTCTAACCCTAAACCTAACCCTAAACCTCAACCTTACCCTTACTCTAAACCTAACCCTAACCCTTACTCTAAATCTAATCCTAACCCTAACCCTAACCATTACCCTTACCTTCAACCTAATCCTAACCCTACACCATACCCTTACCCTTACCCTTACGCTAAACCTAACCCGAAACCAAACACATACCCTAACACATACCCTTACTCTAATCCTAACACTAACGCTAGCAGTAACCCTAAACCTAACACTAAACCTAACCCTAACCCTAAACCTAACCGTTACCCTAACCCTAACCTTAACCCCAACACTAAACCTAACACTAACCCTAACCCTAAACCTAACCCTAACCCTAAACCTAAACCTAACCCTTACCCTAACCCTAACCCTAACCCTAACAATTAACCTTACCCTAACCCTAACCCTTACCCTAACCCTAAGCTTAACCCTAAACTTAACCTTTACCCTACCATAACCCTAATCCTAACTCTAACCCTTAACCTTACCCTAACACTAACCCTAATCCTAACCCTAACCCTAACCCTAACCTTAACCCTAACCCTTACCCTTACCCTAACCCTAACCCTAACCCTAAACCTAAACATAACCCTAACCCTAACCCTTACCCTTACCCTAACCCTAACCCAAAACCTAACCCTAACCCTTACCCATACCCAAACCTAACCCTCACGTTACCCCTAACCCTAACCCTAAACCTAACCCTAACCGTAACCCTTATCCTTTTCCTAACCAGAAGAGTAACCCTAATCCTAAACCTAACCCTTACCCTAACCCTAAGCCTTATCCTAACTTTAACCCTAACCCTAACCCTAACCCTTAACCTAACCCTAACACCAACACTAACCCCAAAAGCTAACCCTTACACTAACCATAACCCTAACCCTAACCCTAACCCCTAACACTAACCCTAACCCTAACCCTGCCCTAACCCTTAACCTTATCCTAACCCTCACCCTAACCCTAACCCTAACCCTTATCCTTACCTTAACCCTAACCCTTACCCTAACCCTTACCCTTACTCTAGTTAAACCTAAAACTAACCCTAACTCTAACCTTCAACATGCCCTTACCCTAACCCTAACCCTAACCCTAACCGTAACCCTAAACCTACCCAAATCCTAACCCTAACCCAAACCCTCACCCTTACCATAACCCTAATCTTAACCCCAACACTAAACCAAACCCTAACCCTAACCCTAACCCTAACACTTACCCTTACCCTAACACTAACCCTAAACCTAACCATAACCCTTAGCCTAACCCTAACCCTAACCCTAAACATAACCCCAACCCTTAGCTAAACCTAACCCTTACCCTTACCCTAACCCTAAACCTAACCCTAAACCTAAACCTAACCCTAAACCTAACCCTAACACTTACCCTTACCCTAACCCTATCCCTAAACTTAAACCTAACCCTTAGTCTTACCCTAAACCAAACCCTAACCTTAACCCTAACCTTAACACTAAACCTAAACTTAACCCTAAACCTTATCCTTTCCCTAACCCTAATCCTAACCCTAACCCTAAACCTAACCCTAACCCTAAACCTAAGCCTTATCCTTACCCTAACCCTAACCCTAAACCTAACCCTAAACCTTCACCTTACCCTAACCCTAACCCTAACACTAACCCTAACCTTAACCCTAACCCTTACCCTTACCCGAACCCTAAACCTAACCCTAGCCCTAACCCTAACACTAACCCTAACGCTAACCCTTAACCTAACCCTAACCCTTATCCTAACCCTAACCCTAATTCTAACCCTAAACCTAACCCTAACCCTAAACCCTACCCTTACTCTAAACCTAACCCTAACCCTAACCCTAACCCTGACACTTACCCTAACCCTAATCCTAACCCTAACCCTAAACCTTACCCTAACCTAACCCGAACCCTAACCCTAAACCTAACACTTACCTTAAACCTAACCCTAACCCTAATCCTAACC
>JANJXV010000068.1:2135000-2190000 GCA_024803745.1 Megascapheus bottae | reverse complement strand
CCTAAACCTAACCCTAAACCTAAACCTAACCCGAATCCTTACCCTTAACCTAACCCTAACCATAAATCTAACCCTAACTCTAACACTATACCTAACCCTACCCTTTACCCTTACTCTAACACTAACCCTAACCCTAACCCTAACCCTTAACCTAACCCCTACCCTAAACCTAAACCTAACCCTTACCCAAACCCCAACCCTAACCCTAACCCTAACCTTTACCTTTACCCTAACCCTAAACCTAACCCTAACCCTGACCCTAACCCTAAAACTTACCCTAATCCTAACCCTAACCCTTCCCTTATCCTAACCCCAAACCTAACCCTAACACTTACCCTTACACTAACCCTAACCCTAACCCTAACCATAACCATAACCCTAAACCTAACCCTATCCCTAACCCTAACCCTTACCCATACCCTAACCCTAAACCTAACCCTAAAACTAACCCTAACCCTAACCCTTACCCTTACCCTACCCCTAACCCAAACCCTCACCCTAAACCTTACCCTTACCCTAAACCTAACCATAACCCTTACCCTAACACTTCCCCTTATCCTAACCCTTATCCTAACCCTAACCCTAAACCTAACCCTAAACCATAACCTAACCCTAACACTAACTCTAACCTCTAACCCTAAACCTTACCCCAAACCTAACCCTAAACCTAACAGTTACCCTATCCTCTAACCCTAACCCTTACCCTAACCCCTAACACTAACCCTAATACTAACCCTAACCCTTACCCTTACCCTAACCCTACCCCTAACTCAAACCTAACCCTTACCCTTACCCTTACCCTAATCCTAAACCCAAACCTAACCCTAAACCTAACCCTAACGCATCCCTAACCCTAACCCTAATCCTAAGCATAACTCTAAACCTAACCCTAACCATAACCCTTACCCTAACCCTAACCCTAACCCTAACCTAATCCTTACCTTTACCCTAACCCTAACCGTAAACTTAACCCTAAACCTAAACCTAACCCAAATCCTTACCCTTACCCTAACCCTAACCATAAACCTAACCCTAACTCTAACACTATACCTAACCCTACCCTTTACCCTTACTCTAACACTAATCCTAAACCTAAACCTAACCATTAACCTAACCCCTACCCTAACCCTAACCCTAACCCTTACCCTAACCCCAACCCTAACCCTAACTCTAACCTTTACCCTTAACCTAACCCTAAACCTAACCCTAACCCTGACCCTAACCCTGACCCTTACCCTATCCCTAATCCTAATCCTACTCATAACCCTTCCCTTATCCTAACCCCAACCCTAACCCTAACCCTTACCCTAAACTTAACCCTATCCCTAACCCTAACCCTTACCCTTACCCTAACACTAAAAATAACCCTAAACCTAACCCTAACCCTAACCCTTACCCTTACCCTAAACCTAACCCTAACCCTCACCCTAAACCTTACCCTTACCCTAAACCTAACCATAACCCTTACCCTAACCCTTACCCTTATCCTAACCCTTACCCTAACACTAACCCCAAACCTAACCCTAACCCTTAACCTAACCCTAGCACTAACTCTAACCTCTAACCCTAAACTTTACCCTGAACCTAACCCTAAACCTAACACTTACCCTATCCTCTAACCCTAACCCTTACCCTAACCCCTAACACTAACCCTAATCCTAACCCTAAACCTTACCCTTACCTTAACCCTACCCCTAACTCTAAACCTAAGCCTTACCCTTACCCTACCCATAACCCGACACCTAACCCTAACCCTAAACCTCACCCTTACCCTAACCCTAACCCTAATCCTAACTCTAACCCTTACCCTTACCCTAACCCTACCCTAACCCTAACCCTAACCCTAACCCTAACTCTAAACCTTACCCTTACACAAACACTAACCTTAAACTTAATCTAACGCTAACTCTAACCCTAACCCTTACCCTTACAATAACCCTGACCCTAAACCTAACCTTACCCTAACACTAACCCTAAACCTAACTCTAACCGTAACCCCTATCCCTAAACCTAACCCTAACCCTTACCCTTACCCTAACCCTATCCCTAACCCTATCCCTTAACCTTACCCTAACACTAACCCTAAACCTAACTCTAACCGTAACCCCTATCCCTAAACCTAACCCTAACCCTTACCCTAACACTTACCCTTCCCGTAACCCTAACCCTAATCTTAAACCCAACCCTAAACCTAACCCTAACCCTAAGCCTAACCCTTACCCTAACCCTAACCCTAACCCTAACACTAACACTTACCCTTACCCTAACCCTAACACTAACCCTAACCCTAAGCATAACCCTTACCCTAACCCTAAACCTAACCCTAACCCTTAACCTAACCCTAACCCTAACACTAACCCTAATCCTTACCATAACCCTAAACCTAACCCGAACCCTTACCCTAACCCTAACCCTAATCCTAACTTAACCCTTACCCTTACCGTAACGCTACCCTATACATAAACCTAAACCTCACCCTAACCTTAAACCTAAACCTTACCCTTACCCTAACCCTAACCCTAAACCTAACAGTAACCCTAACCCTAACCCTTACCCTTAACCTAACCCTAACCCTAAACGTAACCCAAACCCTTACCCTTACACTAACCCTAACCCTAACCTTAACCCAAACCCTAACCCTAAACCTAATCTTAACCCTAACGCTTATCCTTTCCCTAAACCCTAACGCTAACCCTAACCATAAACCTAAGCCTAACCCTATACCTAACTCTTATCCTTACCTTAACCTTAACCCTAAACCTAACCCTAACCCTTACACTTACCCTAACCCTAACCCTAACCCTAACCTTAACCCTAAACCTTACCCTTACCCTAACCCTAACCCTAATCCTAAACCTAAACCTAACCCTAACCCTAACCCTAACCTAACCCTTATCCTTACCCTAACCCTAAATCTAAACTTAACCCTAAACCTAACCCTAACCCAAACCCTTACCTTACACTAACCCTAACCCTAACCTTAACCCTAAACCTAACCCTAAACCTAGCCTTAACCCTTACCCTTATCCTTTCCCTAAACCCTAACCCTAACCCTAATACTAACACTATACCTAACCCTACCCTTTACCCTTACTCTAACCCTAACCCTAACCGTAACCCTAACCCTAACCCTTACCCTAACCCCTACAATAACCCTAACCCTAACATTAACCCTTACCCTAACCCTAACCCCAATCCTAAACCTAACCTTTACCCTTACCCTAACCCTAAACCTAACCCTAACCCTAACCCTAACCCTAACCCTAACAATTACCCTTACTCCAACCCTAACCCTAACCCTAAACCTTACCCTTACTCTAAACCTAACCCTAACCCTTACTCTAAATCTAACCCTAACCCTATTCCTAACCCTTACCCTTACCTTAACCCTAATCCTAACCCTACACCTTACACTTACTCTTACCATAACGCTAACCCTAACATGAAACCAAACACATACCCTAACACATACCTTACTCTAATCCTAAAACTGACCCTAACAGTAACCCTAAACCTAACACTAAACCTAAACCTAACCCTAACCGTTACCCTAACCCTAAATTTAACCCCAACACTAAACCTACCCCTAACCCTAACCCTATACCTTACCCTTACCCTAACCCTAACCCTAAACCTAACACTAACCCTAACCCTTACCCTAACCCTAACTCTAACCCCTAATACTTATCCTAACCCTAACCCTAACCCTAACCATAACTCTAACGCTTACCATTACACTAACCCTAACCCTAACCCTAACCCTTCACCTTACCCTAACCCTAAACCTTACCCTAACCCTAACCTTCACCCTAAACTTAACCCTTACGCTAACCATAACCCTAATCCTAACTCTAACCCTTAACCTTACCCTAAACCTAACCCTAACCCTAACCCTAAACTTAACCCTAACCCTTACCCTTACCCTAACCCTAACCCTCACCCTAAACCTAAACATAACCCTAACCCTAACCCTTATCCTTACCCTAACCCTAACCCAAAACCTAACCCTAAACCTAACCCCTACCCTAACCCTAACCCTAACCCTAACCCTTACCCTAACCCTAACCCTAATCCTAAGCCTAAACTTTACCCTTACCCTAACCCTAAACCTAACCTTAACCCTAACCCTAACCCTAACCCTTACCCTTACTCTAACTCTAACCCTAACCCTAAACCTTACCCTTCCCCTAAACCTAACGCTAACCCTTGCTCTAAATCTAACCCTAACCCTAACCCTAACCCTTACCCTTACCTTAACCCTAATCCTAAGCCTAAACCTTACCCTTACCCTTACCCTAACGCTAACCCTAACCCGAAACCAAATACATACCCTTTCACCTACCCTTACTCTAATCCTAACACTAACCCTAACAATAACCCTAAACCTAACACTAAACCTAACCCTAACCCTAACCCTAAACGTTACCCTAACCCTAACCTTAACCCCAACACTAAACCTAACCCTAACCCTAACCCTAAACCTTACCCTTACCCTAACCCTAACCCTAAACCTAACACTAACCCTAACCCTATCCCTAAGCCTCAACTTAACCCTAATCCTAACCCATACCCTTACCCTAACCCTAACTCTAACCCTAAAACGAACCCTAACCCTAACCTTAACCTTAACCCTTAAACTTACCCTAACCCTAACCCTAACCTAACCCTAAACTTAACTCTAACCCTAACACTTACCCCTAACCTAACCCTAAACCTAACCCTCACCCTAACATTTACACTTAAACTAACCCTAAAATGAACGCTACCCCTTACCCTAACCCTAACCCTAACACTAACCCTAACCCTTACCCTAACACTAACTCTAACCTCTAATCCTTACCCTACCCCTAACCCTAACCCTAACCCTAACTCTAACGCTTACCCTTACCCTAAACCTAACAATTAACCTTACCCTAACCCTAACCCTTACCCTAACCCTAAGCTTAACCCTAAACTTAACCCTTACCCTTACCCTAACCCTAACCCTAACCCTACACCTAAACATAACCCTAACCCTAACCCTTACCCTTACCCTAACCCTAACCCAAAACCTAACCCTAACCCTTACCCATACCCAAACCTAACCCTCACGTTAACCCTAACCCTAACCCTAAACCTAACCCTAACCGTAACCCTTATTCTTTCCCTAACCCTAATAGTAACCCTAATCCTAAACCTAACCCTTACCCTAACCCTAACACTAACCCATATCCTAACTTTAATCCTAACCCTAACCCTAACCCTTAACCTAACCCTAACACCAACCCTAACCCCAAAAGCTAACGCTTACACTAACCATAACCCTAACCCTAACCCTAACCCCTAACACTAACCCTAACCCTAACCCTAACCCTTACCCTTACCTTAACCCTAAGCCTTACCCTAACCCTTACCCTTACCCTAGTTAAACCTAACCCTAACTCTAACTCTAACCTTCAACATGCCCTTACCCTAACCCTAACCCTAACCGTAACCGTAACCCTAAACCTAACCCTAACCCAAACCCTAACCCTTACCATAACCCTAATCTTAACCCCAACACTAAACCACACCCTAACCCTAACCCTAACCCTAACTCTTACCCTTACCCTAACACTAACTCTAAACCTAACCATAACCGTTAGCTTAACCCTAACCCTAAACATAACCCTAACCCTAAGCTAAACCTAACCCTTACCCTTACCCTAAACCTAAACCTAACCCTAAACCTGACTCTAACCCTAACCCTTACCCTAAACCTAACCCTAATCCTAACCCTAACCCTTCCCTTATCCTAACCCCAAAACTAACCCTAACACTTACCCTTAACCTAACCCCAACCCTAACCCTAACCCTTACCCTAAACCTAACCCTAACACTAAACCTTACCCTTACCCTAACCCTAACCCTAAACCTAAACCTAACCCTAACCCTAACCCTAACCCTAACCCTTACCCTAACCCTAACCCTACACCTAAACCTAACCTTTACTCTTACCCTAAACCTAACCCTAACCTTAACCCTAACCCTAACCCTAAACCTAACCTTAACCCTAACCCTTATCTTTCTCTATCCCTAACCCTAACCCTAACCCTAAACCTAACCCTAACCATAAACCTAAGACCTACCCTTACCCTAAACCTAACCGTAAACCTAACCCTAACCCTTCCCCATACCCTAACCCTAACCCTAACCCTAACCTTAACCCTAACCCTTACTCTTACCCTAATCCTAAACCTAACCCTAAACCTAAACCTAACCCGAATCCTTACCCTTAACCTAACCCTAACCATAAATCTAACCCTAACTCTAACACTATACCTAACCCTACCCTTTACCCTTACTCTAACACTAACCCTAACCCTAACCCTAACCCTTAACCTAACCCCTACCCTAAACCTAAACCTAACCCTTACCCAAACCCCAACCCTAACCCTAACCCTAACCTTTACCTTTACCCTAACCCTAAACCTAACCCTAACCCTGACCCTAACCCTAAAACTTACCCTAATCCTAACCCTAACCCTTCCCTTATCCTAACCCCAAACCTAACCCTAACACTTACCCTTACACTAACCCTAACCCTAACCCTAACCATAACCATAACCCTAAACCTAACCCTATCCCTAACCCTAACCCTTACCCATACCCTAACCCTAAACCTAACCCTAAAACTAACCCTAACCCTAACCCTTACCCTTACCCTACCCCTAACCCAAACCCTCACCCTAAACCTTACCCTTACCCTAAACCTAACCATAACCCTTACCCTAACACTTCCCCTTATCCTAACCCTTATCCTAACCCTAACCCTAAACCTAACCCTAAACCATAACCTAACCCTAACACTAACTCTAACCTCTAACCCTAAACCTTACCCCAAACCTAACCCTAAACCTAACAGTTACCCTATCCTCTAACCCTAACCCTTACCCTAACCCCTAACACTAACCCTAATACTAACCCTAACCCTTACCCTTACCCTAACCCTACCCCTAACTCAAACCTAACCCTTACCCTTACCCTTACCCTAATCCTAAACCCAAACCTAACCCTAAACCTAACCCTAACGCATCCCTAACCCTAACCCTAATCCTAAGCATAACTCTAAACCTAACCCTAACCATAACCCTTACCCTAACCCTAACCCTAACCCTAACCTAATCCTTACCTTTACCCTAACCCTAACCGTAAACTTAACCCTAAACCTAAACCTAACCCAAATCCTTACCCTTACCCTAACCCTAACCATAAACCTAACCCTAACTCTAACACTATACCTAACCCTACCCTTTACCCTTACTCTAACACTAATCCTAAACCTAAACCTAACCATTAACCTAACCCCTACCCTAACCCTAACCCTAACCCTTACCCTAACCCCAACCCTAACCCTAACTCTAACCTTTACCCTTAACCTAACCCTAAACCTAACCCTAACCCTGACCCTAACCCTGACCCTTACCCTATCCCTAATCCTAATCCTACTCATAACCCTTCCCTTATCCTAACCCCAACCCTAACCCTAACCCTTACCCTAAACTTAACCCTATCCCTAACCCTAACCCTTACCCTTACCCTAACACTAAAAATAACCCTAAACCTAACCCTAACCCTAACCCTTACCCTTACCCTAAACCTAACCCTAACCCTCACCCTAAACCTTACCCTTACCCTAAACCTAACCATAACCCTTACCCTAACCCTTACCCTTATCCTAACCCTTACCCTAACACTAACCCCAAACCTAACCCTAACCCTTAACCTAACCCTAGCACTAACTCTAACCTCTAACCCTAAACTTTACCCTGAACCTAACCCTAAACCTAACACTTACCCTATCCTCTAACCCTAACCCTTACCCTAACCCCTAACACTAACCCTAATCCTAACCCTAAACCTTACCCTTACCTTAACCCTACCCCTAACTCTAAACCTAAGCCTTACCCTTACCCTACCCATAACCCGACACCTAACCCTAACCCTAAACCTCACCCTTACCCTAACCCTAACCCTAATCCTAACTCTAACCCTTACCCTTACCCTAACCCTACCCTAACCCTAACCCTAACCCTAACCCTAACTCTAAACCTTACCCTTACACAAACACTAACCTTAAACTTAATCTAACGCTAACTCTAACCCTAACCCTTACCCTTACAATAACCCTGACCCTAAACCTAACCTTACCCTAACACTAACCCTAAACCTAACTCTAACCGTAACCCCTATCCCTAAACCTAACCCTAACCCTTACCCTTACCCTAACCCTATCCCTAACCCTATCCCTTAACCTTACCCTAACACTAACCCTAAACCTAACTCTAACCGTAACCCCTATCCCTAAACCTAACCCTAACCCTTACCCTAACACTTACCCTTCCCGTAACCCTAACCCTAATCTTAAACCCAACCCTAAACCTAACCCTAACCCTAAGCCTAACCCTTACCCTAACCCTAACCCTAACCCTAACACTAACACTTACCCTTACCCTAACCCTAACACTAACCCTAACCCTAAGCATAACCCTTACCCTAACCCTAAACCTAACCCTAACCCTTAACCTAACCCTAACCCTAACACTAACCCTAATCCTTACCATAACCCTAAACCTAACCCGAACCCTTACCCTAACCCTAACCCTAATCCTAACTTAACCCTTACCCTTACCGTAACGCTACCCTATACATAAACCTAAACCTCACCCTAACCTTAAACCTAAACCTTACCCTTACCCTAACCCTAACCCTAAACCTAACAGTAACCCTAACCCTAACCCTTACCCTTAACCTAACCCTAACCCTAAACGTAACCCAAACCCTTACCCTTACACTAACCCTAACCCTAACCTTAACCCAAACCCTAACCCTAAACCTAATCTTAACCCTAACGCTTATCCTTTCCCTAAACCCTAACGCTAACCCTAACCATAAACCTAAGCCTAACCCTATACCTAACTCTTATCCTTACCTTAACCTTAACCCTAAACCTAACCCTAACCCTTACACTTACCCTAACCCTAACCCTAACCCTAACCTTAACCCTAAACCTTACCCTTACCCTAACCCTAACCCTAATCCTAAACCTAAACCTAACCCTAACCCTAACCCTAACCTAACCCTTATCCTTACCCTAACCCTAAATCTAAACTTAACCCTAAACCTAACCCTAACCCAAACCCTTACCTTACACTAACCCTAACCCTAACCTTAACCCTAAACCTAACCCTAAACCTAACCTTAACCCTTACCCTTATCCTTTCCCTAAACCCTAACCCTAACCCTAATACTAACACTATACCTAACCCTACCCTTTACCCTTACTCTAACCCTAACCCTAACCGTAACCCTAACCCTAACCCTTACCCTAACCCCTACAATAACCCTAACCCTAACATTAACCCTTACCCTAACCCTAACCCCAATCCTAAACCTAACCTTTACCCTTACCCTAACCCTAAACCTAACCCTAACCCTAACCCTAACCCTAACCCTAACAATTACCCTTACTCCAACCCTAACCCTAACCCTAAACCTTACCCTTACTCTAAACCTAACCCTAACCCTTACTCTAAATCTAACCCTAACCCTATTCCTAACCCTTACCCTTACCTTAACCCTAATCCTAACCCTACACCTTACACTTACTCTTACCATAACGCTAACCCTAACATGAAACCAAACACATACCCTAACACATACCTTACTCTAATCCTAAAACTGACCCTAACAGTAACCCTAAACCTAACACTAAACCTAAACCTAACCCTAACCGTTACCCTAACCCTAAATTTAACCCCAACACTAAACCTACCCCTAACCCTAACCCTATACCTTACCCTTACCCTAACCCTAACCCTAAACCTAACACTAACCCTAACCCTTACCCTAACCCTAACTCTAACCCCTAATACTTATCCTAACCCTAACCCTAACCCTAACCATAACTCTAACGCTTACCATTACACTAACCCTAACCCTAACCCTAACCCTTCACCTTACCCTAACCCTAAACCTTACCCTAACCCTAACCTTCACCCTAAACTTAACCCTTACGCTAACCATAACCCTAATCCTAACTCTAACCCTTAACCTTACCCTAAACCTAACCCTAACCCTAACCCTAAACTTAACCCTAACCCTTACCCTTACCCTAACCCTAACCCTCACCCTAAACCTAAACATAACCCTAACCCTAACCCTTATCCTTACCCTAACCCTAACCCAAAACCTAACCCTAAACCTAACCCCTACCCTAACCCTAACCCTAACCCTAACCCTTACCCTAACCCTAACCCTAATCCTAAGCCTAAACTTTACCCTTACCCTAACCCTAAACCTAACCTTAACCCTAACCCTAACCCTAACCCTTACCCTTACTCTAACTCTAACCCTAACCCTAAACCTTACCCTTCCCCTAAACCTAACGCTAACCCTTGCTCTAAATCTAACCCTAACCCTAACCCTAACCCTTACCCTTACCTTAACCCTAATCCTAAGCCTAAACCTTACCCTTACCCTTACCCTAACGCTAACCCTAACCCGAAACCAAATACATACCCTTTCACCTACCCTTACTCTAATCCTAACACTAACCCTAACAATAACCCTAAACCTAACACTAAACCTAACCCTAACCCTAACCCTAAACGTTACCCTAACCCTAACCTTAACCCCAACACTAAACCTAACCCTAACCCTAACCCTAAACCTTACCCTTACCCTAACCCTAACCCTAAACCTAACACTAACCCTAACCCTATCCCTAAGCCTCAACTTAACCCTAATCCTAACCCATACCCTTACCCTAACCCTAACTCTAACCCTAAAACGAACCCTAACCCTAACCTTAACCTTAACCCTTAAACTTACCCTAACCCTAACCCTAACCTAACCCTAAACTTAACTCTAACCCTAACACTTACCCCTAACCTAACCCTAAACCTAACCCTCACCCTAACATTTACACTTAAACTAACCCTAAAATGAACGCTACCCCTTACCCTAACCCTAACCCTAACACTAACCCTAACCCTTACCCTAACACTAACTCTAACCTCTAATCCTTACCCTACCCCTAACCCTAACCCTAACCCTAACTCTAACGCTTACCCTTACCCTAAACCTAACAATTAACCTTACCCTAACCCTAACCCTTACCCTAACCCTAAGCTTAACCCTAAACTTAACCCTTACCCTTACCCTAACCCTAACCCTAACCCTACACCTAAACATAACCCTAACCCTAACCCTTACCCTTACCCTAACCCTAACCCAAAACCTAACCCTAACCCTTACCCATACCCAAACCTAACCCTCACGTTAACCCTAACCCTAACCCTAAACCTAACCCTAACCGTAACCCTTATTCTTTCCCTAACCCTAATAGTAACCCTAATCCTAAACCTAACCCTTACCCTAACCCTAACACTAACCCATATCCTAACTTTAATCCTAACCCTAACCCTAACCCTTAACCTAACCCTAACACCAACCCTAACCCCAAAAGCTAACGCTTACACTAACCATAACCCTAACCCTAACCCTAACCCCTAACACTAACCCTAACCCTAACCCTAACCCTTACCCTTACCTTAACCCTAAGCCTTACCCTAACCCTTACCCTTACCCTAGTTAAACCTAACCCTAACTCTAACTCTAACCTTCAACATGCCCTTACCCTAACCCTAACCCTAACCGTAACCGTAACCCTAAACCTAACCCTAACCCAAACCCTAACCCTTACCATAACCCTAATCTTAACCCCAACACTAAACCACACCCTAACCCTAACCCTAACCCTAACTCTTACCCTTACCCTAACACTAACTCTAAACCTAACCATAACCGTTAGCTTAACCCTAACCCTAAACATAACCCTAACCCTAAGCTAAACCTAACCCTTACCCTTACCCTAAACCTAAACCTAACCCTAAACCTAAACCTAACCCTAATCCTAACCTTAACCCTTACCCTTACCCTAACCCTATCCCTAAACTTAAACCTAACCCTTAGTCTTACCCTAAACCAAACCTTAACCTTAACCCTAACCTTAACACTAAACCTAAACTTAACCCTAACCCTTATCCTTTCCCTAACCCTAATCCTAACCCTAACCCTAAACCTAACCCTAACCCTAAACCTAAGCCTTATCCTTACCCTAACGCAAACCCTAAACCTAACCCTAAAACTTCACCTGACCCTAACCCTAACCCTAACACTAATCCTAACCTTAACCCTAACCCTTACCCTTACCCGAACCCTAAACCTAACCCTAACCCTAACCCTAACCCTAACCCTAACACTTACCCGAACCCTAAACCTAACCCTAACCTAAACCTAAACTTAACTCTAACGCTTACCCTTACTCTAACCCTAACACTAACCCTAACTCTAACCCCTAATCCTTATCCTAAACCTAACCCTAACCCTAACCATAAACCTAACTCTAACGCTTACCCTTTCTCTAACCCTAACCCTAACCCTAACCCTTAAACTTACCCTAACCCTAAACCTTACCCTAACCCTAACCTTAACCCTAAACTTAACCCTTACCCTAATCATAACCCTAATCCTAACTCTAACCCTTAACCTTACCCAAACCCTAACCCTAACCCTAACCCTAACGCAAACCCTAAACCTAACCCTAAACCTTCACCTGACCCTAACCCTAACCCTAACACTAACCCTAACCCTAACCTTAACCCTAAACTTAACCCTTACCCTAACCATAACCCTAATCCTAACTCTAACCCTTAACCTTACCCTAACCCTTACCCTTACCCTAACCCTAACCCAAAACCTAAACCTAACCCTAACCACTACCCTAACCCTAACCCTAACCCTAACCCTTACCCTAACCCTAACCCTAATCCTAACCCTAACCTTTACCCTTACCCTAACCCTAAATGTAACCCTAACCCTAACCCTTATCCTTACTCTAACCCTAACCCTAACCCTAAACCTTATCCTTACTCAAAACATAACCCTAACCCTTACTCTAAATCTAACCCTAACCCTAACCCTAACCCTTACCCTTACCTTAACCCTAATCCTAACCCTACAACTTACCCTTACCCTTACCCTAATGCTAACCCTAACCCGAAACCAAACACATACCCTAACACACACCTTACTCTAATCCTAACAATAACCCTAACAGTAACCCTAAACCTAACACTAAACCTAACCCTATCCCTAACCCTAACTGTTACCCTAACCCTAACCTTAACCCCAACACTAAACCTACCCCTAACCCTAACCCTAAACCTTACCCTTACCCTAACTCTAACCCTAAACCTAACCCTAACCCTAACCCTACCCCTAAGCCTCAACTTAACCCTAACCCTAACCCTATCCCTAAGCCTCAACTTAACCCTAACCCCAATCCTAACCCTAACCATAACCCTAAACCTAAAACTAACCCTAACCCTAACCTTAACCCTAACCCTTACACTTACCCTTACCCTAACCCTAACCCTAACCCTCACCCTAACATTTACACTTAACCTAATCCTAAACCTAACGCTACCCCTTACCCTAACCCTAACCCAAACACTAACCCTAACCCTTACCCTAACCCTAACTCTAACCCCTAATCCTTATCCTAACCCTAACCCTAACCCTAACTCTAACCCTAACTCTAACGCTTACCTTACCCTAACCCTAACCCTACCCCTTAACCTTACCCTAACCCTAAACCTTACCCTAACCCTAAACTTAACCCTAAACTTAACCCATACCCTAACCATAACCCTCATCCTAACTCTAACCCTTAACCTTACCCTAAACCTAACCCTAACCTTAACCTTAACCCTTACCATTACCCTAACCCTAACCCTCACCCTAAACCTAAATATAACCCTAACCCTCACCCTTACCCTTACCCGAACCCGAACCCAAAACCTAACCCTAACCCTAACCCCTACCCTAACCCTAACCCTAACCCTTAACCTAACCCTAACCCTAATCCTAACCCTAACCTTTACCCTTACCCTAACCCTAAACCTAACCCTAACCCTAACCCTAACCCTTACTCTAACCCTAACCCTAACCCTAACCCTAAACCTTATCCTTACTCTAAACCTAACCCTAACCCTTACTCTAAATCTAACCCTAACCCTAACCCTAACCCTGACCCTTAACTTAACCCTAATCCTAACCCTACACCTTACCCTTACCCTTACCCTAACGCTAACCCTAGCCCAAAACCAAACACATACCCTAACACATACCCTTACTCTAATCCCAACACTAACCCTAACAGTAACCCTAAACCTAACACTAAACCTAACCCTAACATTAACCCTAACCGTTACACTAACCCTAACCTTAACCCCAACACTAAACCTAACCCTAACCCTAAACCTTACCCTTACCCTAAAACTAACCCTAAACCTAACCCTAACCCTAACCCTATCCCTAAGCCTCAACTTAACCCTAACCCCAATCCTAACCCTAACCCTAACCCTAACCCTTAACCTTACCCTAACCCTAAACCTTACCCTAACCCTAACCTTAACCCTAAACTTAACCCTTACCCGAACTATAACCCTAATCCTAACTCTAAACCTTAACCTTACCCTAACAGTAACCCTAACCCTAACCCTCCCCTAACCCTTAACCCTATCCTAACCCTTACCCTAACCCTAACCCTTACCCTTGCCTTAACCCTAACCCTTACCCTAACCCTTACCCTTACCCTAGCTAAACCTAACCCTAACCTTAACTCTAACCTTCAACATGCCCTTACCATAACCCTAACCCTAACCATAACCCTAAACCTAACCGTTACCCTAACCCTAACCTTAACCCCAACACTAAACCTAACAGTAACCCTAAAACTTACCCTAACGCTAACCCTAAACCTAACCCTAACCCTAACCCTATCCCTAAACCTCAACTTAACCCTAACCCCAATTCTAACCCTAACCCATACCCTTACCCTAACCCTAACCCTAACCCTAAAACTAACCCTAACCCTAACCTTAACCCTAACCCTTACAATTACCCTAACCCTAACCCTAACCTAACCCTAAACTTAACTCTAACCCTAACACTTACCCTTACCCTAACCCTAACCCTAACCCTGACCCTAACATTTACACTTTATCTAACCCTAACCCTAACACTAACCCTAACCCTTACCCTAACCCTAACTATAACCCGTAATCCTTAACCTAACCCTAACCCTAACCCTAACTCTAACGCTTACCCTTATCCTAACCCTAACCCTTAACCTTACCCTAACCCTAACCCTTACCCTAACCCTAACCTTAAACCTAAACTTAACCCTTACCCTAACCATAACCCTAATCCTAACTCTAACCCTTAACCTTACCCTAACACTAACCCTAATCCTAAACCTAACCCTAACCCTTACCTTAACCCTAACCCTTAACCTTACCCTAACCCTTACCTTAACCCTAACCCTTAACCTTACCCTAACCCTAACCCTAACCCTAATCCTAAACATAACACTAACCCTAACCCTTACCCTTACCCTTACCCTAACCCTAACCCAAAACCTAACCATAACCCTTACCCATACCCAAACCTAACCCTCACGTGAACCCTAACCCTAACCCTAAACCTAAACCTAACCCTAACCCTTATCCTTTCCCTAACTCTAACTGTAACCCTAATCCTAAACCTAACCCTTACCCTAACCCTAACCCTTATCCTAACTTTAACCCTAACCCTAACCCTAACCCTTAACCTAACCCTAACACCAACCCTAACCCCTAACGCTAACCCTTACACTAACCATAACCCTAACCCTAACCCTAACCCCTAACACTAACCCTAACCCTAACCCTAACCCGGCCCTAACCCTTAACCTTATCCTAACCCTCACCCTAACCCAAACACTTACCCTTGCCTTAACCCTAACCTTTACCCTAACCCTTACCCTTACCCTAGCTAAACCTAACCCTAACCCTAACTCTAACCTTCAACATGCCCTTACCCTAACCCTATCCCTAAAACTTAGCCTAACCCTAAACATAACCCTAAACCTAACCCTAAACCAAACCCTAAACCTTACCATAACCCTAATCTTAACCCCAACATTAAACCTAACCCTAACCCTAACCGTAAACCTAACACTTACCCTTATCTTAACACTAACCCTAACCCTAACCCTAACCCTTAGCCTAACCCTAACCCTAACCCTGAACATAACCCTAACCCTAAGCTAAAACTAACCCTTACCCTTACCCTAAACCTAAACCTAACCCTAAACCTAAACCTAACCCTAACCCTAACCCTAACCCTTACCCTTACCCTAACCCTAACCCTAAACTTAAACCTAACTCTTAGTCTTACCCTAAACCTAACCCTAACCTTAACCCTAACCCTAACACTAAACCTAAACTTAACCCTAAATCTTATCCTTTCCCTAACCCTAATCCTAACCCTAACCCTAAACCTAACCCTAACCCTAAACCTAAGCCTTACCCTTACCCTAACCCTAACCCTAAACCTAAACCTAAACCTTCACCTTACCCTAACCCTAACCCTAACACTAACCCTAACCTTAACCCTAACCGTTCACCTTACCCGAACCCTAACCCTAACCCTAACCCTAAACCTAACCCTAACCCTAACCCTAACCCTTACCCTAACCCTAAACCTAACCCTAACCCTATCTCTAAACCTAACCATAACCCTAACCCTTACCCTAACACTAACCCTAACCTAATCCTTACCCTTAACCTAACCCTAACCCTAACCTTAACCATAACCCTAACCCTAACCTAACCCTTACCCTTACCCTAACCCTAACGAGAAACCTAACCCTAACCCTAACACTATACCTAACCCTACCCTTTACCCTTACTCTCCCCCTAACACTAAACCTAACTCTAACCGTAACCCCTAACTCTAAACCTAACCTTCACCTTACCCTAACCCTAACCCTAACACTAACCCTAACCTTAACCCTAACCGTTACCCTTACCCTAACCCTAAACCTAATCCTAACCCTAACCCTTAACCTAACCCTAACCCTAAACCTAACACTAACACTTACCCTTACCCTAACCCTAACCCTAACCATAACCATAACCCTTACTCTAACCCAAAACCTTACCCTAACCCTAGCCCTAACACTAACCCTAACCATTACCCTAACCATAAACCTAACCCCTAACCCTATCCCTTACCCGAACCCTAACCTTAAACCTAACCCCTAACCCTAACACTTACTCGAAACCTAACCCTAACCCTAACCCTTACCCTTAACCTAACCCTAACTTTAACTCTAACCCTAACCCTAACCCTAACCATTACCCTAACCCTAACCTTAAACCCAACACTAAACCTAACCCTAACCCTAACCCTAACACCTAACACTAACCCTAACCCTAACCCTAACCCTAACACTAACACTTACTCTGACCCTTACCCTAAACCTAACCCTAACCCTGACCCGAAGCCTGACACTTACCCTAACCCTAATCCTCACCCTAACCCTAAACCTTACCCTAACCTAACCCGAACCCAAACTCTAAGCCTAACACTTACCCTAAACCTAACCCTAACCCTAATCCTAACCCTAACCCTTACCCTAACCCTAACACTAACCCTAAAGCTAACCCTTATACTAACCCTAACCCTAACCCTAACCCTTAACCTAACCCTAACACTAACTCTAAACTCTAACCCTACCCCTAACCCTAACCCCTAACCCTAACCCTAACCCTAATTCTAACCCTAAGCTTTACCCTTACCCTAACCCTAAACCTAACCCTAACCCTAACCATAACCCTAACCCTTACCCTTACCCTAACCCTTACCCAAACCCTAACCTAAACCTAACCCTTACACTTACCCTAACCCTAAACCTAAACCTAACCCTAAACATAACCCTAACCTTAACCCTTACCCTTACCCTAACCCTAACCCTAACCCTAACCCTAACCCTTACCCTTACCCTAACCCTAAACCTAACCCTAACACTAAACCTAACCCTAACCCTAACCCTAACCCTTACCCTAACCCTAACCCTAAACCTAAACCTAACCCTTACTCTTAACCTAAACCTAACCCTAACCTTAACCCTAACCCTAACCCTAAACCTAACCTTAACCCTAACCCTTATCCTTTCCCTAACCCTAACCCTGACCCTAACCCTAACCCTTACCCTAACCCTAACCCTAATCCTAACCCTAACCCTTCCCTTATCCTAACCCCAAACCTAACCCTAACACTTACCCTTACCCTAACCCAAACCCTAACCCTAACCCTTACCCTAAACCTAACCCTAACCCTAACCCTTACCCTTACCCTAACCCTAATCCTAAACCGAAACCTAACCCTTACCCTTACCCTAACCCTAAACCTAAACCTAATCCTAACCCTAACCCTAACCCTAACCGTAACCCTTACCCTAACCCTAACCCTAAACCTAAACGTAACCCTTACTCTTACCCTAAACCTAACCCTAACCTTAACCCTAACCCTAACCCTAAACCTAACCTTAACCCTAACCCTTATCCTTTCCCTAACCCTAATCTAACCCTAACCCTAAACCTAACCCTAACCATACACCTAAGCCTTACCTTTACCCTAAACCTAACCGTAAACCTAACCCTAACCCTTACACTTACCCTAACCCTAACCCTAACCCTAACCTTAACCCTAACCCTTACTCTTACCCTAACCCTAAACCTAACCCTAACCCTAAACCTAACCCTCACCCTAACCCCTCCCTAACCCTAACCCTAAAACTAAGCCTAACTCTAAACCTAATCCTAACCCTAACCCTTACCCTAACCCTAACCCTAACCCTAACCTAATCCTTACATTACCCTAACCCTAACCCTAAAATTAACCCTAAACCTAAACCTAACCCGAATCCTTACCCTTACCCTAACCCTAACCATAAACCTAACCCTAACTCTAACACTATACCTAACCCTACCCTTTACCCTTACTCTAATACTAAACCTAACCCTAACCCTAACCCTTAACCTAACACCTATACTAACCCTAACCCTAACCCTAACCCTTACCCAAATCCTAAACCTAACCCTAAACTTTATCCTTACCCTAAACCTAAACCTAACCCTAAACCTGACCCTAACCCTTACCCTTACCCTAACCCTAACCCTAATCCTTACCCTAACCCTTCCCTTACCCTAACCCCAAACCTAACCCTAACAGTTACCCTTACCCTAACCCCAATCCTAATCCTAACCCTAACCCTTACCCTTACCCTAACCCTAACCCTAACCCTCACCCTAAACCTGACCCTTACCCAAAACCTAAGCATAACCCTTACCCTAACCCTTACCCTTATCCTAACCCTTATCCTAACCCTAACCCTAAACCTAACCCTAACCCTTAACCTAACACTAACACTAACTCTAACCTCTAACCCTAAACCTTACCCTAAACCTAACCCTAAACCTAACACGTACCCTATCCTCTAACCCTAACCCTTACCCTTACCCTAACCCAACCCCTACATCTAAACCTAACCCTTAACCTTACCCTACACATAACCCGATACCTAAACCTAACCCTAAACCTAACCCTTACCCTAACCTTAACCCTAATCCTAACCCTAACCCTTACCCTTACCCTAACCCTACCCTATTCCTAAACCTAACCCTAACCCTAACCATAACCATAACCCTAACCCTAACCATTACCCTTACCCTAACCCTAACCCTAAACCTAACCCTTACCCTTACCCTTACCCTAACCCTAACCCTTACCCTAACCCTAACCCTAACCCTAACCTAAACCTTACCCTTACACAAACACTAACCCTAAACTTAACCTAATCGTAACTCTAACACTAACCCTTACCCTTAAAATAACCCTAACCCTAAACCTAACCCTAACCCTAACCCTAACCTATCCCTAACCCTATCCCTTACCCTTACCCTAACACTAAACCTAAACCTAACTCTAACCGTAACCCCTATCCCTAACACTAACCCTCACCCTTACCCTTACCCTAACCCTAACCCTAACCCTAACACTAACCCTTACCCTTACTGTAACCCTAACCCTAACCTTAAACCCAACCCTAAACCTAACCCTAACCCTAAGCCTAACACTTACCCTAACCCTAACCCTAACCCTAACACTAAAACTTACCCTTACCCTAACACTAACACTAACCCTAATCCTAAGCATAACCCTTACCCTAACCCTAAACCTAACCCTTACCCTAACCCTAACCCTAAAACTAACCCTAAACCTTACCCTAACCCTAAACCTAAACCGAACCCTTACCCTAACCCTAACCCTAATCCTAACTTAACCCTTACCCTTACCGTAACGCTACCCTAACCCTAAACCTAAACCTCACCCTAAACTTAACCCTAAACCTTACCCTTACCCTAACCCTAACCCTAAACCTAACAGTAACCCTAACCCTAACCCTTACCCTTACCCTAACCCTAACCCAAAACCTAACCCAAACCCTTACCCTTACACTAACCCTAACACTAACCTTAACCCAAAACCTAACCCTAAACCTAACCTTAACCCTAACCCTTATCCTTTCCCTAAAGCCTAACCCTAACCATAACCCTAAACCTAAGCCTATCCCTAAACCTAACTCTTACCCTTACCTTAACCCTAACACTAAACCTAACCCTAACCCTTACACTTACCCTAACCCTAACCCTAACCCTAACCCTAACCTTAACCCTAAACCTTACCCTTACCCTAACCCTAACCCTAATCCTAACCCTAACCCTAACCCTAACCTTAACCTAACACTTATCCTTACCCTAACCCTAACCCTAACCTTAACCCTAAACCTAACCCTAACCCAAACCCTTACCCTTACACTAGCACTAACCCTATCTTTAACCCTAAACCTAAACCTAAACCTAACCTTAACCGCCACCCTTATCCTTTCCCTAAACCCTAACCCTAACCCTAACTCTAACACTATACCTAACCCTACCCTTTACCCTTACTCTAACCCTAACCCTAACCGTAACCCTAACCCTAACCCTTACCCTAACCCCTACCCTAACCCTCACCCTAACATTAACCCTTACCCTAACCCTAACCTTATCCTAAACCTAACCTTTACCCTTACCCTAACCCTAAACCTAATCCTAACCCTAACCCTAACCCTAAACCTAATCCTAACCCTAACCCTAACCCTAACCCTTACCCTTAATCTAACCCTAACACTGACCCTAACCCTAAAACTTACGCTTACTCTAAACCTAACCCTAACCCTTACTCTAAATCTAAACCTAACCCTAACCCTAACCCTTACCCTTACCTTAACCCTAATCCTAACCCTACACCTTACCCTTACACTTACCATAACACTAACCCTAACCCTAACCCTTACCCTTACCTTAACCCTAACCCTAACCCTAACCCTAACCCTTACTCTAATCCTAACACTAACCCTAACAGTAACCCTAAACCTAACACTAAACCTAACCCTAACCCTAACCCTAGCCTTAACCCCAACACTAAACCTACACCTAACCCTAACCCTAAAGCTTATCCTTACCCTAACCCTAACCCTAAACCTAACCCTAACCCTAACCCTATCCCTAAGCCTCAACTTAACCCTAACATCAATCCTAAACATAACCCATACCCTTACCCTAACCCTAACCCTAAACCTAAAACTAACCCTAACCCTAACCTTAACCCTAACCCTTACACTTACCCTAACCCTAACCCTAACCTAAACCTAAACTTAACTCTAACCCTAACACTTACCCTTACCCTAACCCTAACCCTAACCCTCACCCTAACATTTACACTTAACCTAATCCTAAACCTAACGCTACCCCTTACCCTAACCCTAACCCGAACACTAACCCTAACCCTTACCCTAACCCTAACTCTAACCCCTAATCCTTATCCTAACCCTAACTCTAACCCTAAACCTAACTCTAACGCTTACCCTTACCCTAACCCTAACTAAACCCTTAACCTTACCCTAACCCTAACCTTAACCCTAAACTTAACCCTTACCCTAACCATAACCCTAATCCTAACTCTGACCCTTAACCTTACCCTAACCCTAACCCTAACCCTAACCCTAACCCTTACCCTTACCTTAACCCTAACCCTCACCCTAAACCTAAACATAAACCTAACCGTAACCCTTACCCTTACCCTAACCCTAACCGAAAACCTAACCCTAACGCTAACCCCTACCCTAACCCTAACCCTAACCCTAACCCTAACCCTTACCCTAACCCTAACCCTAATCCTAACCCTAAACTTTACCCTTACCCTAACCCTAACCCTAACCCTAAACCTAACACTTACCCTAAACCTAACCCTAACCCTAATCCTAACCCTAACCCTTACCCTAACCCTAACACTAACACTAAATCTAACCCTTATCCTAACCCTAACCCTAAGCCTAACCCTTAACCTAACCCTAACACTAACTCTAGCCACTAACCCTAACACTTATCTTAACCTAACCCTAACCCTAACCCCAACCCTAACCTCTAACCCTAACCCTTACCCTAACCCCTAACACCAACCCTAACCCTAACCCTTCCCCTTATCCTAACCCTAACCCTAACCCTAACACTTAACCTTACCCTAACCCCTACCCTAACCCTAACCCTAACCTTACCCTTACCCTAACCATAACCCTAATTCTAACCCTAAGCTTTACCCTTACCCTATCCCTAAACCTAACCCTAACCATAACCATAACCATAACCTTTACCCTTACCCTAACTCTAACCCTAAACCTAACCCTGACCTAAACCTAACCCTTACCATTACCCTAATCCTAAATCTAACCGTAACCTTAAACCTAACCCTAACCCTAAACCTAAACCTAACCCTTACCCTTAACCTAACATTAAACCTAACCCTAACCCTAAACCTAAACCTAACCCTTACCCTTACCCTAACTCTAACCCTAACCCTAACCCTAACCTAAACCTAACCCGTACCCTTACCCTAATCCTAAACCTAACCCTAACCCTTACCCTAACCCTAACCCTAAACCTAAACCTAACCCTTACCCTAAACCTAACCCTAACCCTAACCCTTACCCTAACCCTAACCCTAAACCTAACCCTTACTCTTACCTTAAACCTAACGCTAACCTTAACCCTAACCCTAACCCTAAACCTAACCTTAACCCTAACACTTATCCTTTCCCTAACTCTAACCCTAACCCTAACCCTAAACCTAACCCTAACCATAAACCTAAGCCTTACCCTTACCCTAACCCTAACCGTAAACCTAACCCTAACCCTTTCCCTTACCCTAACCCTAACCCTAACCCTAACCTTAACCCTAACCCTTACTCTTACCCTAACCCTAAACCTAACCCATCCCTAAAGCTAACCCTAACCCTAACCCTAACCCTAAGCCTAACTCTAAACCTAATCCTAACCCTAACCCTTACCCTAACCCTAACCCTAACCCTAACCTAATTCTTACCTTTACCCTAACCCTAACCTTAAACTTAACCCTAAACCTAAACCTAACCCGAATCCTTACCCTTAACCTAACCCTAACCATAAACCTAACCCTAACTCTAACACTATACCTAACCCTAACCTTTACCCTTACTCTAACCCTAACCCTAATCGTAACCCTAACCTTTACCCTTACTCTAACCCTAAACCTAACCCTAACCCTGACCCTAATCCTAACCCTTACCCTAACCCTAACCCTTACCCTAACCCCTACCCTAAGCCTAACCCTAACCCTTACCCTAACCCTAATCCTAATCGTAACCCTAACCTTTACCCTTACCCTAAAACTATCCGTAACCCTGACCCTAACCCTAACCCTAATCCTAACGCTAACCTTCCCTTAACCTAACCCCAAACCTAACCCTAACCCTTACCCTTACCCTAACCCCAACCCTAACCCTAACCCTAACCCTAACCCTTACCCTAAACCTAACCCTATCCCTAGCCCTAACCCTTACCCTTACCCTTACCCTAAACCTAACCCTAAACCTAACCCCAACCCTAACCATTACCCTTACCATAACCCTAACACGAACCCTCACCCTAAACCTTACCCTTACCCTAAAACTAACCATAACCCTTACCCTAACCCTTACCCTTATCCTAACCCTTATCCTATCCCTAAACCTAAACGTAACACTAACCCTTAACCTAACCGTAACACTAACTCTAACCTCTAACCATAAACCTTACCCTAAACCTAACCCTAAACCTAACACTTACCCTATCCTCTAACCCTAACCCTTACCCTAACCCCTAACACTAACCCTAATCCTAAACCGAACCCTTACCCTTACCTTACCATAACCCGGTACGTAACCCTAACCCTAAACCTAACCCTTACCCTAACCCTAACCCTAATCATAACCCTAACCCTTACCGTTACCCTAACCCTACCATAACCCTAAACCTAACCCTAACCCTAACCCTAAACCTAACCCTAACCCTAACCCTAAACCTTACACTTACACTAACCCTAACCCTAAACCTAACCCTTACCCTTACCCTAACCCTAACGCTAACCCTTACCCTAACCCTAACCTAAACCTTACCCTTACACAAACACTAACCCTAACCTTAACCTAACCCTAACTCTAACCCTAAACCTTACCCTTACAATAACCCTAACCCTAACCCTAACCCTAAACCTAACCCTATCCCTAACACTATCCCTTACCCTTACCCTAACACTAACCCAAAACCTAACTCTAACCATAACCCCTATCCCTGAACCTAACCCTAACCCTTAACCTTACCCTAAACCTAACCCAAACCCTAACACTAACCCTTACCCTTCCTGTAACCCTAACCCTAACCTTAAACCCAACCCTAAACATAACCCTAACCCTAAGCCTAACCCTTACCCTAACCCTAACCCTAACCCTAACACTAACACTTACCCTTACCCTAACCCTAACCCTAAGTATAACCCTTACCCTAACCCTAAACCTAACCCTAACCCTTACCCTAACCCTAACCCTAACACTAACCCTATACCTTACCCTAACCCTAAACCTAACCATAAACCTAACCCGAACCCTTCCCTAACCCTAACCCTAACCCTAACCGTAACTTAACCCTTACCCTTACCGTAACGCTACCCTAACCCTAAACCTAAACCTCACCCTAACCTTAACCCTAAACCTTACCCTTACCCCAACCCTAACCCTAAAACTAACAGTAACCTTAACCCTAACCCTTACCCTTACCCAAACCTTAACCCTAAACGTAACCCAAACCCTTACTCTTACACTAATCCTAACCCTAACCTTAACCCTAACCCTAACCATAAACCTAACCTTAACCCTAACCCTGATCCTTTCAGTAAACCCTAACCCTAACCCTTACCCTAAACCTAACCCTAACCCTAAACCTACCCCTTACCCTTACCTTAACCCTAACCCTAAACCAAACCCTAACCCATACCCTTACCCTAACCCTAAACATAACCCTAACCGTAACCCTGAACCTTACCCTTACCCTAACCCGAACCCTAATCCTAACCCTAAACCTGACCCTAACCCTAACCCTAATCCTAACCCTAACCCTTACCCTAACCCTAACCCTAACCCTAACCTAACCCTTATCCTTACCCTAACCCCAACCCTAACCTTAACCATAAACCTAACCCTAACCCAAACCCTTGCCTTACACTAACCCTAACCCTAACCTTAAACCTAACCCTAACCCTAAACCTAACCTTAACCCTAACCCTTATCCTTTCCCTAAACCCTAACCCTAACCTAACTCTAACACTATACCTAACCCTACCCTTTACCCTTACTCTAACCCTAAACCTAACCCTAACCCTAATCCTAACCCTTACCCTAACCCCTATCCTAACCATAACCCTAACCCTAACACTTACCCTAACCCAAACCCTAATCCTAAACCTAACTTTTACCCTTACCCTAACCCTAAACCTAACCCTAAACCTAACCCTAACCCTTACCCTTGCTCTAACCCTAACCCTAACCCTAAACCTAAACCTTACCCTTACTGTAAATCTAACCCTAACCCTTACTCTAAATCTAAACCTAACCCTAACCCTAACCCTTACCCTTATCTTAAACCTAATCCGAACCCTTCACCATACCCTTACCCTTACCCTAACGCTAACCCTAACCTGAAACCAAACACATATCCTAACACATACCCTTACTCTAATCCTAACACTAACCCTAACAGTAACCCTAAACCTAACCCTAACCCTAAACCTAAACGTTACCCTAACCCTAACCTTAACCCCAACACTAAACCTAACCCTAATCCTAACCCTAAACCTTACCCTTGCCCTAACCCTAACCCTAAACCTAACCCTAACCCTAACCCTAACCCTATCCCTAAGCCTCAACTTAACCCTAACCCCAATCCTAACCCTAACCCATACCCTTAACCTAACCCTAACCCTAACCCTAAAACTAACCCTAACCGTAACCTTAACCCTAACCCTTACACTTACCATAACCCTAACCCTAACCTAACCCTAAACTTAACTCTAACCCTAACACTTACCCTTACCCTAATCCTAACCCTCACCCTAATATTTACACTTAACCTAACCCTAACCCTAACGCTACCCCATACCCTAACCCTAACACTAACACTAACCCTAACTCTTACCCTAACCCTTACTCTAACCCCTAACCCTTATCCTAACCCTAATCCTAACCCTAACCCTAACTCTAACGCTTACCCTTATCCTAACCCTAACCGTAACCCTAACCCTTAACCGTACCCTAACCCTAAACCTTACCCTAACCCTAACCTTACCCTAAACTTAACCCTTACCGCAACCATAACCCTAATCCTAATTCTAACCCTTAACCTTATCCTAACACTAACCCTAACTCTAACCTTAACCCTAACTCTTACCCTTACCCTAACCCTATCCCTCATCCTAAACCTAAACATAACCCTAACACTAACCCTTACCCTTAACCTAACCCTAACCCAAAACCTAACCCTAACCCTAACCCTTACCCTAACCCTAACCCTAACCCTAACCCTTACCCTAAACCTAACCCTAATCCTAACACTAACCTTTACCCTTACCCTAACCCTAAAGCTAACCCTAACCCTAACCCTAACCCTAAACCTTACCCTTACTCTAACCCTAACCCTAACCCTAACCCTAAACCTTACCCTTACTCTAATCCTAACCCTAACCCTTAATCTAAATCTAACCCTAACCCTAACCCTAGCCCTAACCCTTACCTAAACCTAACCCTTACCCTAACCCTAACCTTAACCCTAAACTTAACCTTACCCTAACCATAACCCTAATCCTAACCCTAAGCCTAACCCTAACCTTAACCCTAACCCTTACTCTTACCCTAACCCTAACCCTAAACCAAAACATAACATAACCCTAACCCTAACCCTTACCCTTACCCTAACCCAAAACCTAACTCTAACCCTTACCCATACCCAAACCTAACCCTCAAGTTAACCCTAACCCTAACCCTAAACCTAACCCCTAACACTAACCCTAACCCTAACCCTAACTCTAACCCTGCCCTAACCCTTAACCTTATCCTAACCCTCACCCTAACCCTAACCCTTACCCTTACCTTAACCCTAACCCTTACCCTAACCCTTACCCTTACCCTAGCTAAACCTAACCCTAACCCTAACTCTAACCTTCAACATGCCCTTACCCTAAGCCTAACCCTAACCCTAACTGTAACCCTAAACCTAACCCTAAACCTAACCCTAACCCAAACCCTAACCCTTATCATAACCCTAATCTTAACCCCAACAATAAACCTAACCCTAACCCTAACCCTAAACCTAACACTTACCCTTACCCTAACACTAACCCTAATCCTAACCCTAACCCTTAGCCTAATCCCAACCCTAACCATAAACATAACCATAACCCTAAGCTAAACCTAACCCTTACCCTTACCATATCCCTAAACCTACCCTAAACCTAAACCTAACCCTAACCTTAACCCTAACCCTTTCCGTAACCCTAACCTTAACCTTAACCCCAACCCTAAACCAAACTCTAACCCTAAAACTTACCCTTTCCCTATACCTAAACTTAACCCTAACCCTAACCCTAACCCTAACCGTTAAACTTACCCTAACGCTAACCCTAACCTAACACTAACACTAACACATACCCTTACCATAACCATAACCCTGACCCTAACCGTAACCCTAAACCTAACCCTAAACCTAACCCTAACCCTAACCGTAACTCTTACTCTAACCCTAACTTTAACCCCAACACTAAACCTAACCCTAACCCTAACCCTAACCCTTACCCTAACTCTAATACTATCCCTAACCCTAACACTTACCCTAACCCTAACTCTATCCCTCACACTTACCATAACCCTAACCCTAAACTTAACCCCAAACTTAAACCTAACCCTAACCCTAAACCTAAACCTTACCCTAACCCTAACCCTAACACTTACCCTAACCTTAACCCTAACCCTAACCCGTACCCTAACCCTATCCCTAACCATTACTCTAACCCTAACCCTAACCTCAAACTTTATCCTAACCCTAACCCTATCCCTTACTCTTAGCCTAACCCTAACCCTAACCCTAAGCTTTACCGTAAACCTAACCCTAACCCTTACCCTAACCCTAACCATAACCATAACCTCAACCTTAAACCTAAACCTAAACTAACCCTAACCCTAACCCTAAACCTTACTCTTACTCTAACCCTAACCCTAAACCTAAACCTAACCCTAACCCTAACCCTAACCCCTAACCCTAACCCTAACCCTATCGCTAACCCTAACCCTTACACTTACCCTAACCCTAACACTAACCCTTACCCTAACCCTAACCGTAACCCTAACCCTAACCCTAATCCTAACCCCTAACCCTAACCCTAACCCTAACTCTTACCCTTACCCTAACCTCAACCCTAACCCTAACCTTAACCCTAATCCTTAACCTAACCCTAACCCTAACCCTAACCCTAACCCTTACCCTTACCCTAACCCTAAACCTAACCCTAACCCTAACCCTAACCCTAACCCTATCCCTAAGCCTCAACTTAACCCTAACCCCAATCCTAACCCTAACCCATACCCTTAACCTAACCCTAACCCTAACCCTAAAACTAACCCTAACCGTAACCTTAACCCTAACCCTTACACTTACCATAACCCTAACCCTAACCTAACCCTAAACTTAACTCTAACCCTAACACTTACCCTTACCCTAATCCTAACCCTCACCCTAATATTTACACTTAACCTAACCCTAACCCTAACGCTACCCCATACCCTAACCCTAACACTAACACTAACCCTAACTCTTACCCTAACCCTTACTCTAACCCCTAACCCTTATCCTAACCCTAATCCTAACCCTAACCCTAACTCTAACGCTTACCCTTATCCTAACCCTAACCGTAACCCTAACCCTTAACCGTACCCTAACCCTAAACCTTACCCTAACCCTAACCTTACCCTAAACTTAACCCTTACCGCAACCATAACCCTAATCCTAATTCTAACCCTTAACCTTATCCTAACACTAACCCTAACTCTAACATTAACCCTAACTCTTACCCTTACCCTAACCCTATCCCTCATCCTAAACCTAAACATAACCCTAACACTAACCCTTACCCTTAACCTAACCCTAACCCAAAACCTAACCCTAACCCTAACCCTTACCCTAACCCTAACCCTAACCCTAACCCTTACCCTAAACCTAACCCTAATCCTAACACTAACCTTTACCCTTACCCTAACCCTAAAGCTAACCCTAACCCTAACCCTAACCCTAAACCTTACCCTTACTCTAACCCTAACCCTAACCCTAACCCTAAACCTTACCCTTACTCTAATCCTAACCCTAACCCTTAATCTAAATCTAACCCTAACCCTAACCCTAGCCCTAACCCTTACCTAAACCTAACCCTTACCCTAACCCTAACCTTAACCCTAAACTTAACCTTACCCTAACCATAACCCTAATCCTAACCCTAAGCCTAACCCTAACCTTAACCCTAACCCTTACTCTTACCCTAACCCTAACCCTAAACCAAAACATAACATAACCCTAACCCTAACCCTTACCCTTACCCTAACCCAAAACCTAACTCTAACCCTTACCCATACCCAAACCTAACCCTCAAGTTAACCCTAACCCTAACCCTAAACCTAACCCCTAACACTAACCCTAACCCTAACCCTAACTCTAACCCTGCCCTAACCCTTAACCTTATCCTAACCCTCACCCTAACCCTAACCCTTACCCTTACCTTAACCCTAACCCTTACCCTAACCCTTACCCTTACCCTAGCTAAACCTAACCCTAACCCTAACTCTAACCTTCAACATGCCCTTACCCTAAGCCTAACCCTAACCCTAACTGTAACCCTAAACCTAACCCTAAACCTAACCCTAACCCAAACCCTAACCCTTATCATAACCCTAATCTTAACCCCAACAATAAACCTAACCCTAACCCTAACCCTAAACCTAACACTTACCCTTACCCTAACACTAACCCTAATCCTAACCCTAACCCTTAGCCTAATCCCAACCCTAACCATAAACATAACCATAACCCTAAGCTAAACCTAACCCTTACCCTTACCATATCCCTAAACCTACCCTAAACCTAAACCTAACCCTAACCTTAACCCTAACCCTTTCCGTAACCCTAACCTTAACCTTAACCCCAACCCTAAACCAAACTCTAACCCTAAAACTTACCCTTTCCCTATACCTAAACTTAACCCTAACCCTAACCCTAACCCTAACCGTTAAACTTACCCTAACGCTAACCCTAACCTAACACTAACACTAACACATACCCTTACCATAACCATAACCCTGACCCTAACCGTAACCCTAAACCTAACCCTAAACCTAACCCTAACCCTAACCGTAACTCTTACTCTAACCCTAACTTTAACCCCAACACTAAACCTAACCCTAACCCTAACCCTAACCCTTACCCTAACTCTAATACTATCCCTAACCCTAACACTTACCCTAACCCTAACTCTATCCCTCACACTTACCATAACCCTAACCCTAAACTTAACCCCAAACTTAAACCTAACCCTAACCCTAAACCTAAACCTTACCCTAACCCTAACCCTAACACTTACCCTAACCTTAACCCTAACCCTAACCCGTACCCTAACCCTATCCCTAACCATTACTCTAACCCTAACCCTAACCTCAAACTTTATCCTAACCCTAACCCTATCCCTTACTCTTAGCCTAACCCTAACCCTAACCCTAAGCTTTACCGTAAACCTAACCCTAACCCTTACCCTAACCCTAACCATAACCATAACCTCAACCTTAAACCTAAACCTAAACTAACCCTAACCCTAACCCTAAACCTTACTCTTACTCTAACCCTAACCCTAAACCTAAACCTAACCCTAACCCTAACCCTAACCCCTAACCCTAACCCTAACCCTATCGCTAACCCTAACCCTTACACTTACCCTAACCCTAACACTAACCCTTACCCTAACCCTAACCGTAACCCTAACCCTAACCCTAACCCTATCGCTAACCCTAACCCTTACACTTACCCTAACCCTAACACTAACCCTTACCCTAACCCTAACCCTAACCCTAACCCTATCCCTTACCCTTACCCTAACCCTAACCCTAACCCTACCCCTAACCCTAACCCTTACCCTAACCCAAACCCGTACCCTAACACTAACCGTAACCCTACCTCATCTTTAAACCTAACCCTAACCTTTACCCTACCCCAAACCCTAACGTCAACCTTAACCCTAACCCTAACCCTAACCCTAACCCTTACCCTTACCCTAACCCTAACCCTAAACCTAACACTAACACTAACCCCTAACCCTAACCATAACCCTAACCCTAACCCTAACACTTAACCTTAGCCTTACCCTACACCTAACCCTAAACTTAATGCTAAACATAACCCTAAACCTAAACCTTAACCCAACCCTAACCCTAACACTAATCCTTACCCTAACCCTAACCCTAACCCTTACCCTTACCCAAACTCTAATCCTAAACCTAACCCTAACTCTAACACAAACCCTAACCCTTTCCCTAACCCTAACCCGAAACCTAACCCTAACCCTAACCCTAAACCTTACCCTTACCCTCACCCTAACTCTAACCTAACCCTAACACTAACCCTAATCCTAACATTTAACCATAACCCTAAACCTAACCCTTACCCTTAAACTAAACCTAACCCTAACCCTAACCCTAACTCTAACCCTAATCTAACCCTAACCCTAACCCTTACCGTTATCCTAACAATAACCCTAACCTTAACCCAAATCCTAAACCTTACCCTAACCCTAACCCTAACCCTTACCCTTACCCTAACGCTAAACCTGACCCTAACCCTAACACTTTCCCTTGCACTAACCCTAACCCTAAACCTAACCCTTATCCTAACCCTAACCCTAACCCTAAACCTAACCCTTAACCTAACCCTAACACTAACACTAACGTCTAACCCTAAGCCTTACCCTAACCTAACCCTAACTATAACCCTAATCCTTACCCTTACCATAAACCTAACCCTAACTCTAACCCTAACCCTAAATCTAACTCTAACCCTAACCCTTACCCTAACCCTAAACCTTACTCCAACCCTAAACCTAACCTCAACCTTAACCTAACCCTAAGCCTACACATTACTCTTACCCTAACCCTAACAATAACCCTAACCTGTACCCTAACCCTAACCATAACCCTAACCTCAACCTTAACCCTAACCCTAACTCTAACCCGAACCCTTACCGTAACCCTTACCCTAACCCTAAAGCTTACACTAACCCTAAACCTTACCCATACCCTAACCCTAACCCTAACCCTAACCCTAACTCTTACCCTAACCCTAACCCTAACCCTAAACTTTACCCTTACCATAACCCTAACCCTAACCTTAACCCCGACCCTAAACCTAACCCTAACACTAACCCTAACCCTTACCCTTACCCTAACGCTAAACCTATCCTAACACTAACACTTTTCCTTACCCTAACCTTAACCCTAACCCTTATCCTAACCCTAACCCTAACCCTTAACCTAAACCTAACCCTAATCCTAACCCTAAACCTTATCCTTACCCTCACCCTAACTCTAACCTAACCCTAACACTAACCATAATCCTAACACGTAACCCTAACCCTAAACCTAATCCTTATCCTTACCATAACCCTAACCCTAACACTAACCCTAACCCTAAACCTTACCCTAACTCTTAACCTAACCCTAACACTAAACTTTACCGTTACCCTAACCCAAACCATAACCTTAACCCCAATCCTAAACCTAACCCTCACCCTAACTCTAACCCTTACACTTGCCTTAACACTAAACCTAACCCTAACCCTAAAACTTTCCATTACCCTAACCCTAAACCTAACCCTTATGCTAACCCTAACCCTAACCCTAACCCTAACCCATAACCTAACCCTAACACTAACTCTAACCCCTAACCCTAACCCTTACCCTAACACTAACCCTAATCATAACCCTAACCCTTACCCTTACCCTAACCCTAACCCCAACTCTAACCCTAACCCTAACCCTAACCCTAAACCTTACCCTAACCCTAACCCTAAACCTTGCTCTAACCCTAACCCTAACCTCAACCTTAACCCTAACCCTAACCCTATCCCTTACCCTTACCCTAACCCTATTCCTGAACCTAACCCTTACCCTAACCCAAACCCGTACCCTAACACTAACCGTAACCCGACCTCATCTTTAAACCTAACCCTAACCTTTACCCTAACCCAAACCCTAACGTCAACCTTAACCATAACCCTAACCCTAACCCTTACCCTTACCCTAACCCTAACCCTAAACCTAACACTAACACTAACCCCTAACCCTAACCATAACCCTAACCCTAACCCTAACACTTAACCTTAGCCTTACCCTACCCCTAACCCTAAACTTAATGCTAAACATAACCCTAAACCTAACCCTTACCCCAACCCTAACCCTAACACTAATCCTTACCCTAACCCTAACCCTAACCCTTACCCTTACCCAAACTCTAATCCTAAACCTAACCCTAACCCTAACCCAAACCCTAACCCTTTCCCTAACCCTAACCCTAAACCTAACCCTAACCCTAACCCTAAACCTTACCCTTACCCTCACCCTAACTCTAACCTAACCCTAACACTAACCCTAATCCTAACATTTAACCCTAACCCTAAACCTAACCCTTACCCTTAAACTAAACCTAACCCTAACCCTAACCCTAACTCTAACCCTAATCTAACCCTAACCCTAACTCTTACCGTTACCCTAACCCTAACCCTAACCTTAACCCAAATCCTAAACCTTACCCTAAACCTAACCCTAACCCTTACCGTTACCCTAACGCTAAACCTGACCCTAACCCTAACACTTTCCCTTGCACTAACCCTAACCCTAATCCTAACCCTTATCCTAACCCTAACCCTAACCCTAAACCTTAACCTAACACTAACACTAACACTAACGTCTAACCCTAAGCCTTACCCTAACCTAACCCTAACTATAACCCTAATCCTTACCCTTACCATAAACCTAACCCTAACTCTAACCCTAACCCTAAATCTAACTCTAACCCTAACCCTTACCCTAACCCTAAACCTTACTCTAACCCTAACCCTAACCTCAATCTTAACCTAACCCTAACCCTACCCATTACTCTTACCCTAACACTAACCATAACCCTAACCTGTACCCTAACCCTAACCATAACCCTAACCTCAACCTTAACCCTAACCCTAACTCTAACCCAAACCCTTACCGTAACCCTTACCCTAACCCTAAAGCTTACACTAACCCTAAACCTTACCCATACCCTAACCCTAACCCTAACCCTAACCCTAACTCTTACCCTAACCCTAACCCTAACCCTAAGCCTTACCCTTACCATAACCCTAACCCTAACCATAACCCCGACCCTAAACCTAACCCTAACACTAACCCTAACCCTTACCCTTACCCTAACGCTAAACCTATCCCTAACACTAATACTTTCCATTACCCTAACCCTAACCCTAACCTTTATCCTAACCCTAACCCTAACACTTAACATAACCCTAACACTAACCCTAACCTCTAACCCTAACCCTTACCCTAACATTAACCCTAACCCTAAACCTAACCTTTACCCTTACCCTAACCCTACCCTAAATCTAACCATAAACCTAAGCCCAACCCTAACCCTTACCCTAACCCTAACCCTAAAACTTACTCTAACCCTAACCCTAACCTCAAACTGAACCCTAATCCTAACCCTAACCTAACCTTACCACTAACCATAACCCTCACGCTTACTCTTTCCCTAACTCTAATCCTAAACCTAACCCTAACCCTAACCCTAACCCTAACCCTTAACCTAACCCTAACACTAACCCTAACCTCTAACCCCAACCCTTACCCTAACCCTAACCCTAACCCTAACCCTAACCCTAACCGTAACCCTACCTCAACCTTAACCATAACTCTAAGACTTACCCTAACCCTAACCCTAAACCTTACTCTAAACCTAACCCTAAGTCAACCTTAACCCTAAACCTAACCCTAACACTAAACCTTACTCTAACCCTAACCCTAACATCAACCTTAACCCTAACCCTAACCCTATCCCTTACCCTTACTCTAACCCTAACCCTAACCCTAACACTAACCCTAACCCTAACCCTAACCTTTACCCTAACCCTAAACCTAACACGTACCCTAATCCTAACCGTAACCCTACCTCAACCTTAACCCTAACACTAACCCTTACCCTAACCTTAACCCTAACGTCAACCTTAACCCTAACCCTAACCCTAACAATTACCCTAACCCTAACCCTAACCCTAAACCTAACTCTTACCGCTACCCAAACTCTAGCCCTAAACCTAACACTAACCCTAACCGATAACCCAAACCCTAACCCTAACCCTAACCCTAACCCTTACCCTTACCCTAACCCTAACGCTAACCCTAACCCTAACCCTAACACTTACCCTAACCCTAACCCTAACCCTTACCCTTACCCTAACCCTAACATTACCTGAACCCCAAACCTAAACCTAACCCTAACCCTAAACCTTACCCTAACACTTACCCTAACCGTAACCCTAACCATTACCCTAAACTTTCTCTTACCCTTACCCTAACCCTAACCCTAAATCTAACCCTAAACCTAAGTCTAAGAGTAACCTTAACCCTAAACCTTACTTTAACCCTAACCCTAACCTCAAACTGAACCCTAACCCTAACCCTAACCCTAACATTAACCCTAACCCTAACCCTCACCCTTACCCTTTCCCTAACTCTAATCCTAAACCTAACCCTAACCCTAACCCTTAACCTAACCCTAACACTAACCGTAACCCCTAACCATAACACTAACCCTAAACCTAACCCTAACCATAACCCTAACCCTAACCCGTACCCTAACCCTAACCGTAACCCTACCTCAACCTTAACACTAACTCTAACCCTTACCCTAACCCTAACCCTAAACCTTACTCTAACCCTAACCCTAACGTCAACATTAACCCTAAACCTAACCCTAACCCTAACCCTAACACTAAACCTTACTCTAACCCTAACCCTAACATCAACCTTAACCCTAACCCTAACCCTATCCCTTACCCTTACCCTAACCCTAACCCTAACATTAACCTTTACCCTAACCCTAACCCGTACCCTATCCCTAACCGTAACCCTACCTCAACCTTAACCCTAACCCTAACCCTTACCCTAAACTTAACCCTAACGTCAACCTTAACGCTAACCCTAACACGAAACCTAACCATTACCCTAACCCTAACCCTAAACCTAACCCGAACCCTAAACCTAACTCTTACCCTTACCCAAAACCTAACCCTAAACCGAACCCTAACCCTAACCCCTAACCCAAACCCTAACCCTAACCCTAACCCTTACCCTTACCCTAACCCTAACCCTAACCCTAACACTTACCCTAACCCTAACCCTAACCTTACCCTTACCCTAACCATAACATTACCTGAACCCCAAACCTAAACCTAACCCTAACCCTACCCTTACCCTAACACTTACCCTAACCATAACCCTAACCCTTACCCTAAACTTACTCTTACCCTAAACCTAACCCTAACCCTTACCCTAACACTTACCCTAACCCTAACCCTAACAATTACCCTAACCCTAACGCTTACCCTAACCCTAACCCTTACCATTACCCTCACCCTAACCCTAACCTTAAAGCTAACCTAAACCTAACCCTGACCTTAACCCTAACCCTTATTCTTACCCTAACCCTAACCCTAAATCTAAACCTAATATTAACCCTAAACTTAACCCTTACCCTTACCCTAACCCTAACCCTAACCCTAACTCTAACACTAACCCTAACCCTAACTCTTATCCTTTCCCTTACCCTAACCCTAAACCTAACAGTAACCCTAACCCCTAACCCTAACCGTAACCCTAACCCTAACACTAACCCTTAACCTTACCCTTACCCTACCCTAACCCTAAACTTAATGGTAACCATAACACTAAACCTAACCCTTACCCTAACATTTACCATAACAGTAACCCTAACCTAACCATAACACTTACCCTTACCCTAACCATAACCCTAACAATAACAATTATCCTAACCCTAACCCTAACCATAACACTTCCCTTTCCCTAACCCCTACCCTAACACTAACCCTAATCCTAACCCTAACCACTAACCCTAAGCCCTAACCCTAACCCTAACCCTAACCCTTAACCTAATCCTTAACCTAACCCTAACCATAACCCTAACCCTAGACCTCACCCCTAACCCTAAATATAACCCCTAACCCTAACCCTAACCTTAACCCTTACCCTTAACCTAACCCTAACCCAAACCCAAACCCTAACCCTAATCCTTACCCTTATCCTAACCCTAACCCTAACCGCAACCCTAAACCTAACACTAACCCTAACCCTAACACTAACCCTAACAACTAACCCTGCCCTAACCCTAACCCTTAATCTAATCCTAACCCTAACCCTAACCCTTAAGCTAATCCTAACCCTAACCCTAACCCTAACACTTACCCTTACCCTAACCCCAACCCTAAACCTAATCATAAGCCTTACACTTACCCTAACCCTAAACCTAACCCTAACACTAACCCTAACCCTAAGCCTAACCCTTACCCTTAGCCTAACCCTAAACCTAACCCTAACCCTCAACCTTACACTTACCCTAAACCTAACCTTAACCCTAACCCTAACTCTTAGCATACCCTTACGCTAATCCTAACCCTAACCCTTACTCTAATCCTAACCCTAACCTAACCCTACCCTAACCCTTACCCTTAACCTAACAATAAAATTAACTCTAATCCTAAGCCTAACCATAAAAGTTACTCTAACCCTAACCCTAACCCTAACCCTAACCCTTACCCTTACCTAACCCTACCCCTAAATCTAAACCTAACCCTTACCCTTACCCTAACCCTAACCCTAACCCTAACACTAAACCTAACCCTTACTCTAACCCTAACCCTAAACCTAAACCTAACCCTAACCTGAACCCTAAACCTTACCCTTAGCCTAACCCTAACCCTAACCCTAAACCTAACCCCAAATCTAATCCTAACCCTTAACCTTACCCTAACCCGAACCCTAATCCTAACCCTAACCTAACCCTTACCCTTACCCTAACCCTAACCCTAAACTTAACACTAATCCTAACCCTAACCCTAACCCTTAGTCTTACCCTTACCCTAACACTAACCCGAACCATAAACATAACCCTAAACCTAACCCTATGTCTACCACTACCCTTTAACCTTACCCTAACCCTAAGCCTAAACCTAACCCTAACCCTAACCCTAAGCCTAATCCTATCCCTAACACATACCCTTACCCTAACCCTAACCCTAACCCTAACCCTAACACTAACCCTTACCCTAACCCTAACCCTAACCCTTACCCTTACACTAACCCTAAACCTAACCCTACCCTAACAATATACCTAACCCTAACCCTAAGCTTAAACCTAAACCTTACCCTTAATCTAAACCTAACCCTAACCCTAACCCTAACACTAAACCTAACAGTTACCCTTACCCTAACCCTAACCTTAAACCTAACACTAACCCTAACCCTAACACTAACCCTTACCCTACCCCTAAACCTTACCCTTACACTAACCCTAAACCTAACCCTAACACTAAACCTAACCCTAACCCTAAACTTAACCCTAAACCTTACCCTTATTCTAACCCTAACCCTAACCCTAACCCTAACCCTAAACCTAACCCTAACCCTAACCCTAACCCTTACCCTTACCCTAACCCTAACTCTAAACCTAACCCTAAACCTTACCCTTACCCTAACCATAACCCTGACCCTAACCCTAACCGTAACCCTAAACCTTACGCTTACCTTACCCCTAACCCTACCCTAACACTTACCCTTACCCAAATGCTAAACCCTAACCTTTACACATACCCTTATCCTAACCCTGACCCTAAACCTAACTCTAACCATAACCAATAACTATAAACCTAACCCTAACCCTAACCCTAACCCTAACCCTAAAACTTACCCTTACCCTAACCCTAACCCTAACCCTAACCCTTACATTAACCCTAAACCTAACCCTAACCCTAACCTAAACCCTAACCCTAACCCTAACCCTGACCCTAAACCTAACTGTAACCGTAACCCCTAACTCTAAACCTAACCCTAACCCTAACCCTTACCCTAACCATAACCCTTACCCTAACCCTAACCCTAACCCTAACCTAACACAAACCCTAACCCTAAACCTAACCCTAACCCTTACACTTGCATTTAACCTAACCGTAACCCTAACCCTAACCCTAACCCTAAACCTAACCCTAACTCTAACCCTAACCCTAACCCTAACCATAACCTCTCCCTAAACCTAACCCTAACCCTAACCCTAACTCTAACCCTAAACCTAACCCTAACCCTAACCCTAACCTAACCCTAACCCTAACCCTAACACTTACCCTAAACCCAAACCTTACCCTAACCCTAACCCTAACCCTTACTCTTAACCTAACCCTAACCCCAACCTTAAACCCAACCCTAAACCTAACCCTAACCCTAAACCTTACTGTCACCCTAACCCTAACCTCAACCTTAACCCTAACTCTAACCCTAACCCTAACCCTAATCTTAACCCTAACCCTGACGCTAACCCTTACCCTTTTCCTAACCCTAACCCTAAACCTTACCCTAAACCTAACCCTAACCGTAACACTTACGCTTACCCTTAACCTAACCATAACCCTAACCCTTACCCTAATACTAACCCTAAACCTTCCTCTAACCCTAACCCTAACCTCAATCTTAACCCTAACCCTAACCTTAACCCTAAACCTAACTCTTATCCTTACCCTAACCGTAACCCTAAACCTAACACTAACCCTAACCCTTACCCTCACCGTAACACTAGTCCTAACTCTAATTCTTACCCTTACCCTAACCCTAACCCTAACCCAAACCCTAACCCTAAACCTAACCCTAACCCTAACCTTAACCCGTACCCTTACCCTAAACCTAACCCTAAACCTAACCCTAACCCTTACCCTTACCCAACCCTAACAATCACCTTAAACCTAACCCTAACCCTAACAGTAACCCCAGCACATAATGCTAACCCTTACCCTTACCCTAACCCTAGCCTTAACCCTAAACCTAACCCTAACCAAACCCTAACCCTAACCCTAACCCTAACCCTAACCCTAACAGTAACCCTAACACAAAATGCTAACCCTAATCCTAACCCTAACCCTAACCCTAACCCTTAACCTAACCCTAACACTAACTCTAACCCCTAACCCTAACCCTTACCCTAAACCTAACCCTAACCCTAACCCTAACCCTAACCCAAATCCCTAACCCTAACCCTAAACCTAACCCTAACCTTACCCTAACCCTAACCCTAACCCTAACCCTTACCCTAAATCTAACCCTAAAACTAACCCTAACCCTTACCCTTACCTTAACCCTAAAACTAACCCTAAACCTACTCTTACCCTTACCCTAACGCTAACACTAACCCTATCCCTAACACATACCCTAACAAATACCCTTACACTAATCCTAACCCTAACCCTAACCGTAACGCTAAACCTAAACCTAAACCTAAACCTAACCCTAACCCTATCCTTAACCCTAACCGTAACCCCTAACCCTAACCCTTACCCTAAACCTAAGCTTAACCCTAACCCTAACCCTAAACCTAACCCTAAACCTAAACTTAACCCTAACCCTTACCCTTACCCTAACCCTAACCCTAACCCTAAACCTAACCCTAACCCTAACCCTAACTCTTACCATTAATCTAAACCTAACCCTAAACCTAACTCTAAACCTTACCCTTACCCTAACCCTAACCTTAAACTTAACCCTAATCCTAACCCTAAACCTAACCTTAACCGTAACCCTTATCCTTTCCCTAACCCTAACCCTAACCCTAAACCTAACCTTAACATTAACCCTTATCCTTTCCCTAACCCTAACCCTAACCCTAAACCTAAACCTAACCCTAAGCCTAAACCTATGCCTTACCCTTAGGCTAACCTTAACCCTAAACCTAACACTAACCCTTCCCCTTACCCTAACCCTAAACCTAACCTTATCCCTAACCCTTACCCTTACCCTAACCCTAAACCTAACCCTAACCCTGAACCTAACGCTAACCCTAACCCTAACCCTTACCCTAACCCTAACCCTAACACTAACCCTAACCTAACACTTACCCTTACCCTAACCCTAAACCTAACCTTAACCCTAACCCTAACCCAAACCCTAACCCTACACTTACCCTTACCCTAACCCTAACCCTAACCTTAACCCCAACCTTAAACCTAACCCTAACCCTAACCCTAACCCTTACCCTAACCCTAACCCTAACACTAACACTTACCCTTACCCTAACCCTAACCCTTACCCTAACCCTAACCCTAACACTAACCCTAACCCTTACCCTAACCTTAAAACTAACCCCTAAACGTAACCCTTACCCGAACCCTAACTTTAAACCTAACCCCTAACCCTAACCTTTACCGGACACTAAACCTAACCCTAATCTAACCCTTATCCTTAACCTAAGCCTAAATTTAATTCTAACCCTAACCCTTACCCTAACCCTTACCCTAACCTTACCCCTAACTCTAAACCTAACCATTACCCTTACCCTAACCCTAAACCTAAATCTAACCCTAACCGTAAACCTAACCCTCACAATAACCCTAACCCTTATCCTAACACTAACCCTTACCCTTACCCTAACCCTACCCTAACCCTAAACCTAAACCTATCCCTAACCAAACCCTAATTCTAAACCTAACCCTAACACTAACCCTAACCCTAACCCTTACCCGTACCCTAACAATAACACTAAACCTAACCCTAACTCTTACCATTACCGTAACCTAAAAATAAACTTAACCCTAACCCTAACCCTAAACCTAACCCTAACACTTATCCTTTCCCTACTCCCTAATCCTAACCCTAACCCTAAACCGAACCCTAACATTAAACCTATCACTTATCCTTACCCTAACCTTAACCCTAAACGTAATCCTAACCCTTACCCTTACCCTTACCCTAACCTAACCCTAACCCTAACCCTTACCCTAACCCTAACCCTAAGCTAATCCTTACCCTTACCCTAACGCTAACCATAAACTTACCCCTAAAACTAACCCTAGCCCTAACCCTTACCATAACCCTAACCCTAACCGTAAACCTATCCCTAACCCTAACCCTAACCCTAAACCTAACCCTAACCTAACCCTAACCCTTACCCTAACACTAACCCTAACACTAACACTTACCCTTTCTCTAACCGTAACCCTAACCTTAACCCTAACCCTTATCCAAACCCTAACCCTAACTCTATCCCTAAAGCTAATCCTAACCCCAACCCTAAACTTTACTCTTACCCTAACCCTAACCCTAAACCTACACCTTACCTTAACCCTCACCCTAACCCTAACATGTACCCTAACCGTAACCCTAACCCTAAACCTTACCCTAAACCTAACCCTAACCCTAAAACTTACCATAACCCTAGCCCTAACCCGAACCCTAAACCTTACCCTAACCCTAACCCTAAACCTAACCCTATCGCTAAACCTTATCCTCATCCTAACCCTAACCCTAACCCTTAACCTAACCATAACACTAAATCTAACCCCTAACCCTAACCCTTAACCTAAAGCTAACCCTAACCCTAACCCTAACCCCTAACACCACCCCTAACCCTAACCCTAACTCTAACCCTAAACTTTACCCTTACCCTTACCCTAACGCTAACCCTATCCTTAAACCTAACACATAACCTAACATATACCGTTACGCTAACCCTCACCCTAACCCTAAGCGTAACCCTAACCCTAATTCTAACACTAACCCTAACAATAACCCTTACCCTAACACTAAACCTAACCCTAACCCTTACTCTACCCCTAACCCTAACATTAACCCTAACCCTTACTCTAACCCTAAACCTAACACATAACCCTAACCCTTACTCTAATCCTAACCCTAACCATAAAAGTTACTCTAACCCTAACCCTAACCCTAACCCTAACCCTTACCCTTACCCTAACCCTACCCCTAAATCTAAACCTAACCCTTACCCTTATCCTAACCCTAACCCTAACCCTAACACTAAACCTAACCCTTACCCTAAACCTAACCCTAATCTTAACCTAACCCTTACCTTACCCTAAACCTACCCTAACCCTAAACCTAACCCTAACCCTAACCTGAACCCTAAACCTTACCCTTAGCCTAACCCTAACCCTAACCCTAAACCTAACCCCAAACCTAATCCTAACCCTTAACCTTACCCTAACCCTAACCCTAAACGTAACACTAACCTAACCCTTACCCTTACCCTAACCCTAACCCTAAACTTAACACTAATCTTAACCCTAACCCTAACACTTAGTCTTACCCTTACCCTAACCCTAACCCGAACCATAAACATAATGCTAACCCTAACCCTATGTCTACCACTATCCTTTAACCTTACCCTAACCCTAAGCCTAAACCTAACCCTAACCGTAAGCCCTAACCCTAACCATAACCCTAACACATACCCTTACCCTAAACCTAACCCTAACCCTAACCCTAACACTAACCCTTACCCTAACCCTAACTCTAACCCTTACCCTTACACTAACCCTAACCCTAACCCTAACCCTAACAATATACCTAAACCTAACCCTAAGCTTAAACCTAAACCTTACCCTTACTCTAAACCTAACCCTAACCCTAACCTTAAACCTAACACTTACCCTTACCCTAACCCTTACCCTAACCCTAACCCTAAACCTTACTCTAACCCTAACCCTAACCTCAATCTTAACCCTAACCCTAACCTTAACCCTAACCCTAACTCTTATCCTTACCCTAACCGTAACCCTAAACCTAACACTAACCCTAACCCCTAACCCTAACCGTAACCAAAACCGTAACCCTAACCTTTACCCTTATCCTTACGCTAACCCTAACCCTAAACTTAATGCTAACCATAACCCTAAACCTAACACTTACCCTAACCCAAAACCTAACCCTAATCCTTACCCTAACCCTAACCCTACCCCTATCCCATACCCTTACCCTAAACCTACCCTAACCCTAACCCTAACCCTAACCCTTACCCAAACCCTAACCCTAAACCTAAACCTAAACCTAACCCTAACCCTAACCCGTACACTTACCCTAACCCTAACTATAACCCTAACCCTAACCCTAATCCTAACCCTTACTCTTACCCTAAACCTAACCAGAACCTTAACCCCAAAACTAACCCTAACCCTAACCCTAAACCTATCCCTAACCCTTACCCTAACCCTAAACCTAACCCTAACACTTAGCGTTACACTAACCCTAACCCTATCCCTAACCCTTACCCTAACCCTTACGCTTACCCTAACCCTAACCCTAACCCTTACCCTTACCCTAATCCTAACCTTAATCATAACGTCAACCCTAAACCTAACCCTAACCCTAACCCTTACCCTAACACTTACCCTACCCTAAACCTAACCCTAACCCTAACACTTACCCTTACCCTAACCCTAACAATAACCCTAACCATAACCCTAACACTTACCCTAACCCTAACACTAACCCTAAACTTAACCCTAACTCTTATCCTTACCCTAACCCTAACCCTAAACCTAACACTAACGCTAACCCTAACCCTAACAGTAACAGTAACCCTAACCCTAAACCTTAAGCTTACCCTTACCCTAACACTAACCCTAAACTTAATGCTAACCATAACCCTAAACCTAATACTTAGCCTAACCCTAACCCTAATCCTTATCGTAACCCTAACCTGACCTTTACCCTTACCCTAACGCTAACCCTAATCCTAACCCTAACCCTAAACCTAACACTAACACATATCCTTACCCTAACCCTAACTCTAACCATAAGACTAAACCTAACTTTAACCCTAACCCTAACCCTAACCCTAACCCTTACCCTAACCCTAACACTAATGCTAACCCTTACCCTTAACCTATCCCCAACCCTAAACTTAACGCCAACTTGAAACTAAACCCTAAACCTAACCCTAACGCTTACCCTTACCCTAATCCTAAACCTAAACCTAACCCTAACCCTAACCTTAACCTTAACCCTAACCCTAACCCTAACCCTAACCCTTACCCTTACCCTAAACCTAACCCTAACATTAACCCCAACCCTAAACCTAACCCTAACCCTAAACCTTACTCTAACCCTAACCCTAACCTCAACCTTAACCCTAACCCTAACCCTAAACCTAACCCTTACCCTTTTCCTAATCCTAACCCTAAACCTTACCCTAACCCTAACGCTAACCCTAACCCTTACCCTATCCCTAACCCTAACCCTTACCCTAACCCTAACGCTTACCCTAACCCTAACCCTTACCCTTAAACTAACCTTAACCTTAACCTTAACCTCAACACTAACCCTAATCCCAAACCTAACCCTTACCCTAACACTTACCCTAACCCTAAACCTAACCCTAACCCTAACACTTACCCTTACTCTAACCTTAACCCTAACCCTAACACTTACCCTAACACTAACCCTAACCCAAACCCTAACCCTAACCCTAAACCTAACTCTTATCCTTACCCTAACCCTAACCCTAAACCTAACACTAACCCTAACCCCTAAACGTAACCCTAACCCTAACCCTAACCCTAAACTTTACCCTTATCCTTACCCTGACCCTAACCCTAAACATAATGGTAACCATAACCCTAAACCTAAACTTACCCTAACCCTAACCCTAACAATAATCCTTACCCTAAACCTAACCCTACCCCTAACCCATACCCTTTCCCTAAACCTACCCTAACCCTAACCCTAACCCTTACCCTTACCCAAACCCTAACCCTAAACCTAACCCTAACCCTAACCCTAACCCTAACCCTAACCCTAACCCTTATCCTTTCCCTAACCCTAACCCTAAACCTAACACTAACCCTAACCCTAAACCTTACCCTTACCCTCACCCTAACTCTAAACCTAACCCTAACACTAACCCTAACATTAACACTTAACCTAACTGTAAACCTAACACGTACCATAACCCTAACCCTAACCCTAACCATAACCATAACATTAACCATAACACTTACCGTAACCCTAATCCTTACCCTTACCCTAACCCTAACCCTAACCTTAACCTCAACCCTTACCCTAAACCTATCCCTAACCCTAATCCTTACCCTAACCCTAACCCTTACCATTTCCCTAAACCAACTCTAACCATAACCCTGAACCTTACCCTTACCCAAACACTAACCCTAAACCTAACCCTAACCCTAACACAAATCCTAACACTAACCCTAACCTTAACCCTAACCCTAAACCTGACACTTACTCTTTCCCTAACCCTAACCCTAAACCTAATCCTAACCCTAACCCTAATCCTTACCCTTACCCTCACCCTAACTCTAAACCTAACCCTAACACTAACCCTAATCCCAACACTTAAACCTAACCCTAAACCTAACACTTACCCTTACCCTAACCCTAACCCTAACCCTAACCCTCACCCTAACCCTAACTCTTACCCTAACCCTAACACTAACACTAACCCTTAACGTTACCCTAACCCTAACCCTAACCTTAACCTCAATCCTAAACCTAACCATAACCGTAACACTAACCCTAACCCTTACCCTTACCCTAACCCTAACCCTAAATCTAACCCTAACGCTAACCCTAACCCTAACCCTTACCCTAACCCTAAACCATACTCTAACCCTAACCCTAACCTCAACCTTAACCCTAACCCTAACCCTACCCCTTACCCTTACCCTAACACTAACCCTAACACTACCCCTAACCCTAAACCTTACCCTAACCCTAACCTGTACCCTAACCCTAACCGTAACACTAACCAGAACCTTAACCCTAACCCTAAACCTTACCCTAACCCTAACCCTAACGTCAACCTTAACCCTAACCATAACCCTAACCCTAACCATAACATTTACCCTAACCCTAACCCTAAACCTAACAATAAACCTAACCCTAACCCTTACCCTTACCCTAACCCTAACCCTAAACCTAACCCTAACCCTAAACCTAACTCTTAACCTTACCCAAACCCTAACCCTAAACCTAACCCTAACCCTAACCCCTAACCCAAACCCTAACCCTAACCCTATCCCTTACCCTTACCCTAAACCTAACCCTAACCCTAAACCTAACCCTAACACTTACCCTAACCCTAACCCTTACCCTTACCCTAACCCTAACATTACCTGAACCCAAAACCTAAACCTAACCCTAACCCTAACCCTTGCCCTAACACTTACCCTAATCGTAACCCTAACCCTTACCCTAAACTTACTCTTACCCTAAACCTAACCCTAACCCTAACCCTTACCATAACACTTACCCTAACCCTAACCCTAACCCTTATCCTAACCCTAACGCTTACCCTCACCCTAACACTTACCATTACCCTAACCCTAACCTTAAACTTAACCTCAACCTTAAACCTAAACCTAACCCTAACCCTTACCCTCACACTTATCCTAACCTTAACCCTAACCATAAACCTAACACTTACCCTTACCCTAACCCTAACCCTAAAACTAACACTAACCCTAACCCCTAACCCTAACCGTAACCGTAACCCTAACCCTAACCATTAACCTTACCCTTACCATACCCTAACCCTAAACTTAATGCTAACCATAACCCTAACCCTAACCCTTACCCTAACATTTACCCTAACAGTAACCCTAACCCTAACACTTACCCTTACCCTAACCCTAACCCTAACACTTACCCTAACACTAACCCTAACCATAACCCTAACCCTAACCCTAACCCTTACCCTTATCCTAACCCTAACCCTAACCATAACACTTACCCTTTCCATAACCCCTACCCAAACACTAACCCTAATCCTAACCCTAACCACTAACCCTAACCCCTAAACCTAACCCTAACCCTAACACTTAACCTAACCCTTAACCTAAACCAAACGTAACCCTAACCCTAAACCTCACCCCTACCCCTAAACATAACCACTAACCCTAACCTTAACCGTAACCCTTACCTTTAACCTAACCCTAACCCTTACCCAAACCCTAACCCTAAACCTAACCCTAACCCTAACCTCTAACCCAAAACCTAACCCTAACCCTAACCCTAACCCTTACCCTTACCCTAACCCTAACCCTAACCCTAAAACTTACCCTAACCCTAACCCTAACCCTTACGCTTACTCTAACCCTAACCCTAACCCTAACCCTAACCCTAACACTTACCCTAACCCTAACCCTTACCCTATCACTTACCCTAACCGTAACCCTAACCCAAACCCTAAACTTACTCTTACCCTAAACCTAACCCTAACCCTAACCCTTACCCTAACACTTACCCTAACCCTAAACCTTACCATTACCCTAACCCTAACCTTAACCTTAACCTCAACCCTAAACGAAACCCTAACACTCACCCTTACCCTAACACTTACCGTTACCCTAACCCTAACCCTAACCCAAAACCTTACCCTTACCATAACCCTAAACCTAACCTAACCCCGACCCTAAACCTAACCCTAACACTAACCCTAACCCTTACCCTTACCCTAACGCTAAACCTACCCTTAACCCTAACACTTTCCCTTACCATAACCCTAACCCTAACCCTTATCCTAACCCTAACCCTAACCCTTAACCTAACCCTAACACTACCCCTAATCTTTAACCCTAACCCTTACCCTAACCCTAACCCTAAACCTAACCTTTACCCTTACCCTAACCCTAACCCTAAATCTAACCCTAACTCTAAACCTTACCCTTACGCTAATCCTAACCCTAACCCTAAACCTAACCCTAACACATACCCTTATCCTAATCCTAACCCTAACCCTAAGTATAACCCTAAACCTAACCATTACCCCTAACCCTAACCCTAACCCTTATGCTAACCCTAAACTTAACCCCAGCACTAAACCTAACCCTAACCCTAACCCTAACCCTAACCCTTACACTTACTCTAACCCTAACGCTAACCTTAATTCCAACCTTAAACCTAACCCTAACCCTAACCCTAAACCTTAACCTGACCCTAACCCTAACCCTAACCCTAAACCTTAACCTGACCCTAACCCTAACCCTAACCCTTACACTTACCCTAACCCTAACGCTAACCTTAATTCCAACCTTAAAACTAACCCTAACCCTAACCCTAAACCTTAACCTGACCCTAACCCTAACCCTAACGATAACACTTACCATTACCCTAACCCTAACCCTAACCCTTACCCTAACCCTAGCCCTAACCCTAACCCTAAACCTTAAAATAACAATAACACTAACCCTAGCCCCAAAACCTAACCCTTACCCTAACCCTAACCCTAACTCTAAAGCTTACCCTTACCCTAACCATAACCCTAACCCTTACCCATTCTATAAACCTACCCTAACCCTAAGCCTAACCCTTACCCTTACCCAAACCCTAACCCTAAACCTAACCCTAACCCTCACCCTAACCCTAACCATAACCTTAAACCTAAACCTAACCATTAACCTAACCCTTACCCAAACCTAACACTAACCCTAAGCCTTACCATTACCCTAACCCTAACCCTAACTCTAACCCTATCCCTAACACTTACCCTCACCCTAACCCTAAACCTAACCCTAAACCTTATCCTAACCCTAACACTTAACCCTAACCCTAAACCTAACCCTTACCCTAACCCTAATCCTAACCCTAACCCTAACCCTAACCTTTACCCTAACACTAACCCTAACACTTACCCTAACAATAAACCTACCCCAACCCTAACCCTCACTCTTACCCTTACCCAAACCCTAACCCTAAACCTAACCCTAACCCTCACCCTAACCCTAACACTAACCTTACACCTAACCCTAACCCTTAACCTAACCCATACCCTAACCCTAACCCTTACCCTTACCCTAACCCTAACCCTAACTCTAACCCTAATCCTAACCCTTACCCTCACCGTAACCCTAAACCTAAACCTAACTCTTACCCTAACCCTAACCCTAAACCTAACCCTCACTCTTACCCTAACCCTAACCCTAACCCTAAACCTTACCCTTACCCTAACCCTATCCCTAACCTTAACCCGAACCCTAAACCTAACCCTAACAGTAACCCTAACCCTTACCCTTACCCTAACGCTAAACCTATCCCTAACACTAACACTTTCCCTTACCCTAACCCTCTCCCTAACCCTTATCCTAACCCTAACCCTAACCCTAACCCTTAACCTAACACTAACACTAACCCTAACCCCTAATCCTAACCCTTACCCTAACCCTAACGCTAAACCTAAACCTAACCTTTACCCTTACTCTAACCCTAACCTTAACCCTAACTCTAACCCCAACCCTAACACTAACCCTTACCCTAAACCTAAACCTAAAACTTACTCTAACCCTAACCGTTACCTCAACCTTAACCCTAAACCTAACCCTATCCCTTACCCTTACCCTAACCCTATCCCTAACCCTAACCCCAACCCTTACCCTAACCCTAACCCGTACCCTAACCCTAACTGTAACCCTACCTCAACCTTAACCCTAACCCTAGCCCTTACCCTAACCTAACCCTAATGTCAAACTTAACCCTAACTCTAACCCTAACCCTAACCCTAACCCTTACCCTTACACTAACCCTAAAACTAACCCTAATCCTAAACCTAACCCTTACCCTTACCCTAACCCTAACCCTAACCCTAACCCTAACCCTAACCCAAACCCCTAACCCTAACCCTAACCCTAACCCTAACATGTAGCCTAACCCCAACCTTAACGCTAACCTCAACCTTAACCCTAACCCTAACCCTTACTCTAACCCTAAGCCTACCGTCAACCTTAACCCTAATCCTAACCCTAACCCTAACTCTTACCCTAACCCTTACCCTAACCCTAACCCATACCCTAACCCTAAACCTAACCCTAACCCTAACCCTTACCCTAACCCTAAGCCTAAACCTAAACCTTACCCTTACCCTAACACTAAACCTAACACTAACCCTAACCCCTAACCCTAAACGTAACCATAACCCTAACCTAACACTTAACCTTACCCTTACCCTAACCCTAACCCTAAACTTAATGCTAACCATAACCCTAAACCTAACCCTTACCCTAACCCTAACCCTATCCCTAATCCTTACCCTAACCCTAACCCTAACCCATACCCTTTCCCTAAACCTACCCTTACACTAACCCTAACCCTTACTTTACACAAACCCTAAACCTAAACCTATCCCTAAACCTAACCCAAACCCTAAGCCTAACCCTAAACTTAACCCTAACCCTTACTCTTTCCCTAACCCTAACCCTAAACCTAACCCTAACCCTAACCCTAAGCCTTACAGTACGCTCACCCTAACTCTAACCTAACCCTAACACTAAGGCTAATACTAACACTTAACTCTAACCCTAAACCTAACCCTTACCCTTACCCTAAACCTAACCATATCCCTAACTCTTACCCTAACCGTAACCCTAACCCTAACCCTAACCCTAACCCTTACCCTAACCCTAACCCTAACCCTTACCGTTACCCTAACCCTAACCATAACCTTAACCCCAATCCTAAACCTATCCCTAACCCTAACCCTTAACCTTACCCCAACGCTAAACCTAACCCTAACCATAAAACTTTCCCTTACCCTAACCCTAACCCTAACCCTTATGCTAACCCTAAACCTAACCCTAAGCCTAACCCTTAACCTAACCCTAACACTAATTCTAACCCGAAACCTAACCCTAACCCATACCCTAACCCTAACCCTAAACTTACCCCAAAAACTAACCCTAACCCTAACCCTTATTCTAACCCTAACCCTAACTCTAAACCTAACCCTTACCCTAACCCTAACCTAAACCTTACCCTTACCCTCACCCTAACCCTAACCCTAACCTTATTCTAACCCTAACCCTAACTTTTACCCTTACCTTAACCCTAAACCAAACCCTAACACTTACCCTTACCCTAACACTAAATCTAACCCTAACACTAACCTTAACCCTAAACCTTACTCTTACCCTAACCTAACCCTAACCTAACCCTAACCCTAACCTTTAACCTAACCCTAACCCGTACGCTAACCCTAACCGTAACCCTACCTCAACCTTAACCCTAACCTTAACCCTAAACCTTACTCTTACCCTAACCTAACCCTAACCTAACCCTAACCATAACAATTACCCTAACCCTAACCCTAAACCTAAGCCTAACCCTAAACCTAACTCTTACCCTTATCAAAACCCTAACCCTAAACCTAACCCTAACCCTAAACCTTACCCTTACCTAACGATAACCCTAACCCTAACCCTAAACCTAACACTAACACTTACCCTAACCCTAACAATAACCCTTACCCTTACCCGAACCCTAACATTACCTGAACCCCAAAACTAAACCTAACCCTAACCCTAACCCTTACCCTAACACTTACCCTAAATGTAACCCTAACACTTACCCTAAACTTACTCTTACCCTAACCCTAACCCTAACCCTAACCCTTACCCTAACACTTACCCTAACCCTAACCCTAACTCTTATCCTAACCCTAACGCTTACCCTAACCCTAACCCTTACCATTACCCTAACCCTAACCTTAACCTTAACCTCAGCCCTAAACCTAACCCTAACAATAACCCTTACCCTAACACTTACCCTAACCCTAACCCTAACCATAACCCTAACACTTACCCTTACCCTAACCCTAACCCTAACCCTAACACTTACCCGAACTCTAACACTAACCCTAACCCTAACTCTTATCCTTACCCTAACCCTAACCCTAAACCTAACACTAACGCTAACCCCTAACCCTAACCGTAACCCTAACCCTAAACTTAACCCTTAACCTTACCCTTACCCTACCCTAACCCTAAACTTAATGCTAACCATAACCCTAACCCTAACCCTTACCCTAACATTTACCCTAACAGTAACCCTAACCGTAACCCTAACACTTACCCTTACCCTAACCCTAACCCTAACCCTGAACCTAACACTTACCCTAACCCTAACCCTAACCCTTACCCTTATCCTAACCCTACCCCTAACCATAACACTTACCCTTTCCTAACCCCTACCCTAACACTAACCCCAATCCTAACGCTAACCACTAACCCTAACCCCTAACCCTAAACATAACCGCTAACCCTAACCCTAACCGAAACCCTTACCCTTAACCTAACCCTAAACCAAACACAAACCCTAACCCTAATCCTTACCCTTACCATAACCCTAACCCTAAACTTAACCCCAACCTTAAACCTAACGCTAACCCTAACACTAACACTAAACCTAGCCCCTAACCCTACCCTAACCCTAACCCTTAAGCTAATCCTAACCCTAAACCTAACACTTACCCTTACCCTAACCGCAACCCTAACCCTAATCATAACCATTACCCTAACCGTAACCTAAAGCCTAACACTAACCCTTACCATTACCCTAACCCTAAACCTAACCCTAACACTAACCCTAAACCTAAACCTAACCCTTACCCTTAGCCTAACCCTAACCCTAACCCTTACTGTAACCCTAACAGTAACCCTAACCCTTACCCTAACCCTAACCCTAACCACTAACCCTTACCTTAACCCTAATTCTAACCCTAAAACTTACCCTTAACCTTACCCTAACCCTAACCCTAACCCTAACCCTAACCCCTAACACTAACCCTAACCCTTACCCTCACAGTAACCCTACTCCTAACTCTAATTCTTACCCTTACCCTAACCCTAACCCTAACCCTAACCCTAACCCCTAACACTAACCCTAACCCTTACCCTCACAGTAACCCTACTCCTAACTCTAATTCTTACCCTTACCCTAACCCTAACCCTAACCCTAACCCTAACCCTAAACATAACCCTAACCCTACCCTTAACCCTTACCCTTACCCTAAACCTAACCCTAAACCTAACTGTAACCCTTACCCTTACGCAACCCTAACAATCACCTTAAACCTAACCATAACCCTAACACTAACCCTAACACATAACGCTAACCCTTACCCTAACCCTAACACTAACCTTAACCCTAAATCTTACCCTAACCAAACCCTAACCCTAACCCTAACCCTAATACTTACCCTAACCCTAACCCTAACACTAAACCTTAACCTAATCCTAACTCTAAACCTTATCCTAACCCTACCACTTACCCTAAAAATAAACGTAACCCTAACCCTAACACTAACCCTAACACATAACGCTAACCCTAACCCTAACCCTTAACCTAACCCTAACACTAACTCTAACCCCTAACCCTAACCCTTACCCTAAACCTAACCCTAACCCTAACCCTAATCCCTAACCCTAACCCTAACCATAACCATAACCCTTACCCTAACCCTACAACTAACCCTAACCATAACCATAACCCTTACCCTAACCCTAACCTAACCCTAACCCTAAACAATACCCTTACACTAACCCTAACCCTAATCCTAACCCTAACCCTTACCCTTACCATTAACCAACCCTAACGCTAAACCTAACCCTAACGCTAACCTTAACCCTAAACCTTATCCTTACCCTAACCTAACCC
>JANJXV010000068.1:2117500-2132500 GCA_024803745.1 Megascapheus bottae | reverse complement strand
CTAACCCTTACCCTAACCCTAACCTAAACCGAACCCTAACCCTAACGCTTACCCTAACCCCAACCCTTACCGTAACCCTAACCCTAACACTTACCCTTAACCTAACCCTAACCCCAACCTTAAACCCAACCCTAAACCTAACCCTAACCCTAAACCTTACTCTAACCCTAACCCTAACCTCAACCTTAACCCTAACTCTAACCCTAACCCTAACCCTAACCTTAAGCCTAACCCTGACACTAACCCTTACCCTTTTCCTAACCCTAACCCTAAACCTTACCCTAAACCTAACCCTAACCCTAACACTTACGCTTACCCTTACCCTAACCATACCCCTAACCCTTACCCTAACCCTAACCCTAAACCTTACTCTAACCCTAACCCTAACCTCAATCTTAACCCTAACCCTAACCTTAACCCTAACCCTAACTCTTATCCTTACCCTAACCGTAACCCTAAACCTAACACTAACCCTAACTCCTAAACCTAACAGTAAGGAAAACCCTAACCCTAACCTTTACCCTTATCCTTATGCTAACCCTAACCCTAAACTTAATGCTAACCATAACCCTAAACCTAACACTTACCCTAACCCAAAACCTAACCCTAATCCTTACCCTAACCCTAACCCTACCCCTATCCCATACCCTTTCCCTAAACCTACCCTAAGCCTAACCCTAAGCCTAACCCTTACCCAAACCCTAACCCTAAACCTAAACCTAACCCTAACCCTAACCCATATACTTACCCTAACCCTAACTCTAACCCTAACCCTAACCCTAATCCTAACCCTTACTCTTACCCTAAACCTAACCCGAACCTTAACCCCAACAATAACCCTAACCCTAACCCTAACCCTATCCCTAACCCTTACCCTAACCCTAACCCTAACCCCTAACACTAACCCTAACCCTTACCCTCACCGTAACACTAATCCTAACTCTAATTCTTACCCTTACGCTAACCCTAACCCTAACCCAAACCCTAACCCTAAACCTAAACCTAACCCTAACCTTAACCCTTACCCTTACCCTAAACCTAACCCTAACCCTTACCCTTACCCAACCCTAACAATCACCTTAAACCTAACCCTAACCCTAACAGTAACCCTAACACATAATGCTAACCCTTACCCTAACCCTAACCGTAACCTTAACCATAAACCTTATCCTAACCAAAACCTAATCCTAACCGTAACCGTAACGCTAAACCTAAACCTAAACCTAACCCTAACCCTAACCCTAAACCTAAACTTAACCCTAAACCTAACCCTTACCCTAACCCTAACCCTAACCCTAACCCTAAACCTAACCCTAACCCTAACCCTAATTCTTACCATTAATCTAAACCTAACCCTAAACCTAACTCTAAACCTTACCCTTACCTAACCCTAACCTTATCCTTAACCCTAATCCTAACCCTAAATCTAACCTTAACTGTAACCCTTATCCTTTCCCTAACCCTAAACCTAAACCTAACCCTTACCCTTACCCTAACCCTAACCCTACACCTAACCCTAACCCTTACCCTTACCCTAAACCTAACCCTAACCCTAACCCTAACCTTAACTCTAACCCTTACCCTAACCCTAACCCTAAACCTAACCTTAACATTAACCCTTATCCTTTCCCTAACCCTAACCCTAACCCTAACCCTAAACGTAACCCTACACCTATGCCTTACCCTTACGCTAACCCTAACCCTAACCCTAAACCTAAACCTAACCCTAAGCCTAAACCTATGCCTTACCCTTACGCTAACCCTAACCCTAAACCTAACACTAACCCTTTCCCTTACCCTAACCATAAACCTAACCTTATCCCTAACCCTTACCCTTACCCTAACCCTAAACTTAACCCTAACCCTGAACCTAACGCTAACCCGAACCCTAACCCTTACCCTAACCCTAACCCTAACACTAACCCTAACCTAACCCTTACCCTTACCCTAACCCTAAACCTAACCTTAACCCTAACCCTAACCCAAACCCTAACCCTACACTTACCCTAACCCTAACCGTAAACCTAACCCTAACCCTAAACCTATACCTAACCCTACCCCTTACCTTTACTGTAACCCTACCCCTAAACCTAACTCTAACAGTAAGCCCTAACCCTAAACCTAACCCTAACTCTTCCCCTTACCCTAACCCTAAACCTAACCCTAACCCTAACCCTAACCGTTACCCTTACACGACGCCTAACCCTAACCTTAACCCCAACCTTAAACCTAACCCTAACCCTAAACCTAACCCTAACACTTATCCTTTCCCTACTACCTAACCCTAACCCTAACCCTAAACCGAACCCTAACATTAAACCTATCACTTATCCTTACCCTAACCTTAACCCTAAACGTAATCCTAACCCTTACCCTTACCCTTACCCTAACCTAACCCTAACCCTAACCCTTACCCTAACCATAACCCTAAGCTAATCCTTACCCTTACCCTAAAGATAACCATAAACTTACCCCTAAAACTAACCCTAGCCCTAACCCTTACCATAACCGTAACCCTAACCGTAAACCTATCCCTAACCCTAACCCTAACCCTAAACCTAACCCTAACCCTTACCCTAACACTAACCCTAACACTAACACTTACCCTTTCCCTAACCCTAACCCTAACCCTAACCCTAACCCTTATCCTAACCCTAACCGTAACTCTATCCCTAAAGCTAATCCTAACCCCAACCCTAAACTTTACCCTTACCCTAACCCTAACCCTAAACCTACACCTTACCTTAACCCTCACCCTAACCCTAACATGTACCCTAACCGTAACCCTAACCCTAAACCTTACCCTAAACCTAACCCTAACCCTAACCCTAAAACTTACCCTAATCCTACCAATAACCCGAACCCTAAACCCTACCCTAACCCTAACCCTAAACCTAACCCTATCGCTAAACCTTATCCTCATCCTAACCCTAACCCTTACTCTAATCCTAACGCTAACCTAACCCTAGCCCTAACCCTTACCCTTAATCTAACAATAAAATTAACTCGAATCCTAACCCTAACCATAAAAGTTACTCTAACCCTAACCCTAACCCTAACCTAACCCTTACCCTAACCCTTAGCCTAAACCTAACCCTAACCCTAACCCTAACCCTAACCCTTACCCTTACCCTAACCCTACCCCTAAATCTAAACCTAACCCTTACCCTTACCCTAACCCTAACCCTAACCCTAACACTAAACCTAACCCTTACTCTAACCCTAACCCTAATCCTAAACCTAACCCTTACCTTACCCTAACCCTACCCTAACCCTAAACCTAAACCTAACCCTAAACTGAACCCTAAACCGTACCCTTAGCCTAACCCTAACCCTAACCCTAAACCTAACCCTAACCTAACCCTTACCCTTACCCTAACCCTAACCCTAAACTTAACACTAATCCTAACCCTAACCCTAACCCTTAGTCTTACACTTACCCTAACACTAACCCGAACCATAAACATAATCCTAACCCTAACCCTATGTCTACCACTATCCTTTAACCTTACCCTAACCCTAAGCCTAAACCTAACCCTAACACTAACCCTTACCCTAACCCTAACCCTAACCCTTACCCTTACACTAACCCTAACCCTAACCCTACACTAACAATATACCTAACCCTAACCCTAAGCTTAAACCTAAACCTTACCCTTACACTAAACCTAACCCTAAGCCTAACCCTAACACTAACCCTAACAGTTACCCTTACCCTAACCCTCACCTTAAACCTAACCCTAACCCTAACCCTAACACTAACCCTTACCCTAACCCTACCCCTAACCCTTACCCTTACACTAACCCTAACCCTAACCCTAACACTAAACCTAACCCTAACCCTAACCTTAACCCTAACCCTAAACCTAACCCTAACCCTAACCCTAACCCTTACCCTTACCCTAACCCTAACTCTAAACCTTACCCTTACCCTAACCCTAACTCTAAACCTAACCCTAAACCTTACCCTTACCCTAACCATAACCCTGACCCTAACCCTTACCCTTACCCTAACCCTAACTCTAAACCTAACCCTAAACCTTACCCTTACCCTAACCATAACCCTAACCCTAACCCTTACCCTTACCCTAACCCTAACTCTAAACCTAACCCTAAACCTTACCCTTACCCTAACCATAACCCTGACCCTAACCCTAACCGTAACACGAAACCTTACCCTAATGCTAAACCTAACGCTAACCCTAACCCTAACCTTTACACATACCCTTACCCTAACCCTGACCCTAAACCTAACTCTAACCGTAACCCCTAACTCTAAACCTAACCCTAACCCTAACCCTAACCCTAACCCTAACACTTACACTTACCCTAACCCTAACCCTAACCCTAACCCTAACATTAACCCTAAACCTAACCCTAACCCTAACCTAAACCCTAACCCTAACCCTGACCCTAAACCTAACTGTAACCGTAACCCCTAACTATAAACCTAACCCTAACCCTAACCCTTACCCTAACCCCAACCCTTACCCTAACCCTAACCCTAACCCTAACCTAACACAAACCCTAACCCTAAACCTAACCCTAACCCTTACACTTGCATTTAACCTAACTGTAACCCTAACCCTAACCCTAACCCTAAACCTAACCCTAACTCTAACCCTAACCCTAACCCTAACCTCTCCCTAAACATAACCCTAACCCTAACCCTAACTCTAACCCTAAACCTAACCTAAACCGAACCCTAACCCTAACGCTTACCCTAACCCCAACCCTTACCCTAACCCTAACACTTACCCTTAACCTAACCCTAACCCCAACCTTAAACCCAACCCTAAACCTAACCCTAACCCTAAACCTTACTCTAACCCTAACCCTAACCTCAACCTTAACCCTAACTCTAACCCTAACCCTAACCCTAACCTTAAGCCTAACCCTGACGCTAACCCTTACCCTTTTCCTAACCCTAACCCTAAACCTTACCCTAAACCTAACCCTAACCCTAACACTTACGCTTACCCTTACCCTAACCATACCCCTAACCCTTACCCTAACCCTAACCCTAAACCTTACTCTAACCCTAACCCTAACCTCAATCTTAACCCTAACCCTAACCTTAACCCTAACCCTAACTCTTATCCTTACCCTAACCGTAACCCTAAACCTAATACTAACCCTAACCCCTAACCCTAACAGTAATCAAAACCCTAACCCTAACCTTTACCCTTATCCTTACGCTAACCCTAACCCTAAACTTAATGCTAACCATAACCCTAAACCTAACACTTACCCTAACCGAAAACCTAACCCTAATCCTTACCCTAACCCTAACCCTACCCCTATCCCATACCCTTTCCCCAAACCTACCCTAAGCCTAACCCTAAGCCTAACCCTTACCCAAACCCTAACCCTAAACCTAAACCTAACACTAACCCTAACCCATACACTTACCCTAACCCTAACTCTAACCCTAACCCTAACCCTAATCCTAACCCTTACTCTTACCCTAAACCTAACCCGAACCTTAACCCCAACACTAACCCTAACCCTAACCCTAACCCTATCCCTAACCCTTACCCTAACCCTAACCCTAACCCCTAACACTAACCCTAACCCTTACCCTCACCGTAACACTAATCCTAACTCTAATTCTTACCCTTACCCTAACCCTAACCCTAACCCAAACCCTAACCCTGAACCTAACCCTAACCCTAACCTTAACCCTTACCCTTACCCTAAACCTAACCCTAAACCTAACCCTAACCCTTACCCTTACCCAACCCTAACAATCACCTTAAATCTAACCCTAACCCTAACAGTAACCCTAAAACATAATGCTAACCCTTACACTAACCCTAACCCTAACCTTAACCCTAAACCTTACCCTAACCAAACCCTAACCCTAACCCTAACCCTAACACTTACCCTAACCGTAACCCTAACACTAAACCTTAACCTAATCCTAACCCTAACCCTAACCCTAACCCTTAACCTAACCCTACCACTAACTCTAACCCCTATCCCTAACCCTTACCCTAACCCTAACCCTAACCCTAACCCTAACCCTAACCCAAATCCCTAACCCTAACCCTAAACCTAACCTTAACCCTTACCCTAACCCTAACCCTAACCCTAACCCTTACCCTAAATCTAACGCTAAAACTAACCCTAACCCTTACCCTTACCTTAACCCTAACCCTAACCCTAAACCTACTCTTACCCTTACCCTAACGCTAACCCTAACCCTATCCCTAACACATACCCTAACAAATACCCTTACACTAATCCTAACCCTAACCCTAACCGTAATGCTAAACCTAAACCTAAACCTAAACCTAACCCTAACCCTAACCTTAACCCTAACCGTAACCCCTAACCCTAACCCTTACCCTAAACCTAAGCCTAACCCTAACCCTAAACCTAACCCTAAACCTAAACTTAACCCTAACACTTACCCTAACCCTAACCCTAACCCTAAACCTAACCCTACCCCTAACCCTAATTCTTACCATTAATCTAAACCTAACCCTAAACCTAACTCTAAACCTTACCCTTACCCTAACCCTAACCTTAACCTTAACCCTAATCCTAACCCTAAACCTAACCTTAACCGTAACCCTTATCCTTTCCCTAACCCTAAACCTAAACCTAACCCTTACCCTTACCCTAACCCTAACCCTAAACCTAACCCTAACCCTTACCCTTACCCTAAACCTAACCCTAAACCTAACCCTAACCTTAACCCTAACCCTTACCCTAACCCTAAACCTAAACCTAACCTTAACATTAACCCTTATCCTTTCCCTAACCCTAACCCTAACCCTAAACCTAAACCTAACCCTAAGCCTAAACCTATGCCTTACCCTTACGCTAACCCTAAACCTAAACCTAACACTAACCCTTCCCCTTACCCTAACCCTAAACCTAACCTTATCCCTAACCCTTACCCTTACCCTAACCCTAAACCTAACCCTAACCCTAACACTAACCCTAACCTAACCCTTACCCTTACCCTAACCCTAAACCTAACCTTAACCCTACCCCTAACCCAAACCCTAACCCTACACTTACCCTAACGCTAACCATAAACCTAACACTAACCCTAAACCTATACCTAACCCTACCCCTTATCTTTACTGTAACCCTACCCCTAAACCTAACTCTAACAGTAAGCCCTAACCCTAAACCTAACCCTAACCCTTCCCCTTATCCTAACCTTAAACCTAACCCTAACCCTAACCCTAACCCTTACCCTAACCCTAACCCTAACACTAACACTTACCCTTACCCTAACCCTAACCCTTACCCTAACCCTAACCCTAACACTAACCCTAACCCTTACCCTAACCTTAAAACTAACCCCTAAATGTAACCCTTACCCGAACCCTAACTTTAAACCTAACCCCTAACCCTAACCTTTACCGGACACTAACCCTAACCCTAATCTAACCCTTATCCTTAACCTAACCCTAAATTTAATTCTAACCCTAACCCTTGCCCTAACCTTTTCCCTAACCCTACCCCTTACTCTAAACCTAACCCTTACCCTTACCCTAACCCTAAACCTAAATCTAACCCTAACCCTAAACCTAACCCTTACACTAACCCTAACCCTTATCCTAACCCTAACCCTTACCCTTACCCTAACCCTACCCTAACCCTAAACCTAAACCTATCCCTAACCAAACCCTAACACTAAACCTAACCCTAACACTAACCCTAACTCTTACCCGTACCCTAACAATAACAATAAACCTAACCCTAACTCTTACTATTACCGTAACCTAACCATAAACTTAACCCTAACCCTAACCCTAAACCTAACCCTAACACTTATCCTTTCCCAACTCCCTAACCCTAACCCTAACCCTAAACCGAACCCTAACATTAAACCTATCACTTATCCTTACCCTAACCTTAACCCTAAACGTAATCCTAACACTTACCCTTACCTTACCCTAACCTAACCCTAACCCTAACCCTTACCCTAACCCTAACCCTAAGCTAATCCTTACACTTATCCTAACGCTAACCATAAACTTACCCCTAAAACTAACCCTAGCCCTAACCCTTACCATAACCCTAACCCTAACCGTAAACCTATCCCTAACCCTAACCCTAACCCTAAACCTAACCCTAACCTAACCCTAACCCTTACCCTAACACTAACCCTAACACTAACACTTACCCTTTCCCTAACCGTAACCCTAACCCTAACCCTAACCCTTATCCAAACCCTAACCCTAATTCTATCCCTAAAGTTAATCCTAACCCCAACCCTAAACTTTACCCTTACCCTAACCCTAACCCTAAACCTACACCTTACCTTAACCCTCACCCTAACCCTAACATGTACCCTAACCGTAACCCTAACCCTAAACCTTACCCTGAACCTAATCCTAACCCTAACCCTAAAACTTACCCTAACCCTAAACCTAACCCGAACCCTAAACCTTACCCTAACCCTAACCCTAAACCTAACCCTATCGCTAAACCTTATCCTCATCCTAACCCTAACCCTAACCATAACCCTTAACCTAACCCTAACACTAACTCTAACCCCTAAACCTAACACTTAACCTAAAGCTAACCCTAACCCTAACCCTAACCCCTAAAACCACCCCTAACCCTAACCCTAACTCTAACCCTAAACTTTACCCTTACCCTTACCCTAACGCTAACCCTATCCTTAAACCTAACACATAACCTAACATATACCGTTACGCTAACCCTCACCCTAACCCTAAGCGTATCCCTAACCCTAACCCTAACCCTAACCCTAAAAATAACCCTTACCCTAACACTAAACCTTACTCTAACCCTAAACCTAACACCTAACCCTAACCCTTACTCTAATCCTAACCCTAACCCTAACCCTAGCCCTAAAACTTACCCTTAACCTAACAATAAAATTAACTCTAATCCTAACCCTAACCATAAAAGTTACTCTAACCCTAACCCTAACCCTATCCCTAACCCTTACCCTTACCCTAACCCTACCCCTAAATCTAAACCTAACCCTTACCCTTACCCTAACCCTAACCCTAACCCTAACACTAAACCTAACCCTTACCCTAACCCTAACCCTAATCCTAAACCTAACCCTTACCTTACCCTAAACCTACCCTAACCCTAAACCTAACCCTAACCCTAACCTGAAACCTAAACCTTACCCTTAGCCTAACCCTAACCCTAACCCTAAACCTAACCCCAAACCTAATCTTAACCCTTAACCTTACCCTAACCCTAACCCTAAACGTAACCCTAACCTAACCCTTACCCTTACCCTAACCCTAACCCTAAACTTAACACTAATCCTAACCCTAACCCTAACCCTTAGTCTTACCCTTACCCGAACCCTAACCCGAACCATAAACATAACCCTAACCCTAACCCTATGTCTACCACTATCCTTTAACCTTACCCTAACCCTAAGCCTAAACCTAACCCTAACCGTAAGCCCTAACCCTAACCCTAACCCTAACACATACCCTTACCCTAACCCTAACCCTAACCCTAACCCTAACACTAACCCTTACCCTAAACCTAACTCTAACCCTTACCCTTACACTAATCCTAACCCTAACCCTAACCCTAACAATATACCTAACCCTAACCCTAAGCTTAAACCTAAACCTTACCCTTACCCTAACCCTTACCCTAACCCTAACCCTAACCGCAACCCTAACCCTAACCCTATGTTAACCCTAACCCTAACCCTAACACTTACCCTTTTCCTAACCCTAACACTAAACCTAACCCTAACCCTCACCCTAACCCTTACCCTTACCCTCACCCTAACTCTAAATCTAACCCTAACCCTAACCCTAACACTTAACCCTACCCCTAACCCTAACCCTTACCCTAACCCTAATCCGTACCCAAACCCTAACCGAAACCCTACCTCAACCTTAACCCTAACCCTAACCCTTACCTTAACCCTAACCCTAACGTCAACTTTAACCCTAACTCTAACCCTAACCCTAAACCTAAAACTTACCCTAACCCTAACACTAAACCTAACCCAAAACCTAAACCTAACCATTACCCTTAACCTAATCCTAACCCTAAACCTAACCATAACCCTAACCCTAACCCCTAACCCTAACCCTAACCATAACCCTTACGCTTACCATAACCCTAAACCTAACCCTAACCCTAACACCCTAAACCTTACCCTAACACTAACACTTACCCTAACACTTACCCAAACCCTAACCCTAACCCTAAACCTAACCCTAACCCTAACCCTTATCCTAACACTTACCCTAACCCTAACTCTAACCTTAACACTTACCCTAAACCTAACCCTAACCCTAACACTTACCCTGACCCTAAACCTAACATTACCTGAACCCCAACCCTAAACCTAACCCTAACCATAACCCTTACCCTAACACTTACCCTAACCCTAACCCTAACCCTAACACTTACCCTAAACCAAATCCTAATCCTAACCCTTACCCTAACACTTACACAAACCCTAAACCTAACCCTAACCCTAACCCTAAACTTACCTTTACCCTAACCCTAACCCTATCCCTAACCCTTACCCTAAACCTAACCCTAACCCTAATACTTACCGTGACCCTAACTTTAACCATATCCCTAACCCTTACCCTTACCCTAACCCTAACCTTAACCCTAACTCTAACAATAACACTAAAACTTACCCTTACCCTAACCCTAACCCATAACCCTAATCCTTACCATAACCCTAACCCTTACCTTTAACCTTACCCTAACCCTTACCCTAACCCTAATGCTTACCCTAACCCTAACCCTTACCCTTAAACTAACCTTAACCTTAACCTTAACCTCAACCCTAAACCTATCCGTAAACCTAACCCTTACCCTAACACTTACCCTAACACCAAACCTATTCCTAATCCTAACCCTAACACTAACTCTTATCCTTACCATAACCCTAACTGTAAACCTAACACTAACACTAACCCTAACCCTAACCCTAACCCTAACACTTATCCTTACGCTAACCCTAACCCTAAACCTAACACTAACCCTAACCCCTAACCCTAACCATAACCCTAACCCTAACCCTAACCTTTACCCTTATCCTTACCCTAACCATAACCCTAAACTTAATGCTAACCATAACCCTAAACCTAACAATTACCCTAACCCAAAACCTAACCCTAATCCTTACCCTAAACCTAACCCTACCCCTAACCCATACCCTGTCCCAAAACCTACCCTAACCCTAACCCTTACCCTAACCCTTACCCAAATCCTAACCCTAAACCTAACCCCAAACCTAACCCTAAACCTAACCCTAAACCTAATCTTAACCCTAACCCTAAACCTAACCCTTACACTTTCCCTAACCCTAACCCTAAACCTAACACTTACCCTAACCCTAAACCTTACCCTTACCCTCACCCTAACTCTAAACCGAACCCTAATACTAACCCTAACATTAACACTTAACCCTAACCCTAAACCTAACCCGTACCCTAACCCTAACCCTAACCCTAACCCTAACCCTAAACGTAATCTTAACAATAACACTTACCGTAACCTAATCCTTACCCTTACCCTAACCATAACCCTAACCTTAACTTCAACCCTAAACCTAACCCTAACCCTAACACTCACCCGAACACTTACCCTAACCCTAATATTAACCCTAACACTTACCCTTACCCTAACCCTAACCCTAACACTAACACTTACACTAAACCTAACCCTAAACCTAACCCTAACTCTTATCCTTACCCTAACCCTAACCCTAAATCTAACACTAACCCTAACCCCTAACCCTATCCGTAACCCTAACCCTAACCCTAACCCTTACCCTTACCCTTTCCCTAACCCTAACCCTAACCCTAACCCTAAACCTTACCCTTACCCTCATCCTAACTCTAAACCTAACCCTAACACTAACCCTAACCCTAACACTTAACTCTAACCCTAAACCTAACCCTTACCCTTACCCTAACCCTAACCCTAACCCTAAACCTAAACCTAATCCTAACAATAACACTTATCTAACCCTAACCCTTACCCTTACCCTAAACCTAACCCCACCTTAACATCAACCCTAAACCTAACCCTAACCCTGACCTTCACCCTAACACTTACCCTAACCCTAATTCTAACCCTAACACTTACCCTTAGCCTAACCTTAACACTTACCCTAACCCTAACCATAACCTTAACCCTAATTCTTACCCTTACCCTAACCCTAAACCTAAAGCTAAAACTAACCCTCACCCCAAACCCTATCCTTAACCCTAACCCTAAACCTAACCCTTACCCTTATCCTAACCCTAACCCTAACCTTAACGCTAACAATAACCCTAACCCTAACCCTTACCCTAACCCTAACCCTAACCTAATCCTTACCCTAACCCTAACCCTAACCCTTACCCTATCCCAAAACCTACCCTAAAACTAACCCTAACCCTTACCCTTACCCAAACCCTAACCCTAAACCTAACCCTAACCCTAACCCTAACCCTAACCCTAAACCTTACCCTTACCCTAACCCTAACCCTAAACCTAACCCTATCCCTAACCCTAAAACTTACTCTAACCCTAACCCTAAACCTAACCCTAACCCGAACCCTAACACTTACCCTTACCCTAACCCTAACCGAAACCTAACCCTAACCCTAAACCTAACCCCTAACCCTAACCCTAACCCTAACCCTTACACTTACCCTAACCCTAACAATAACCTGAACCCCAACCCTAAAACTAAACCTAATCTTAACCATTTCCATAACACTTACCATAACCCTTACCCTAACCCTAACCCTAACACGTACCCTAACCCTAACCGTAACCCTAACCTCAACTTTAACCCTAACCCTAACCCTTACCCTAACCCTAACCTTAACCCTGAACCTAACAATAACCCTAAACCTTACCCTTACCCTAAACCTAACACTAACACTTACCCTAAACTTAACCCTACACTAACACTAACCCTAACCCTAACCCTAACCCCTAAACCTAACCCTAACCCTACCCCTAACCCCTAACCCTAACCCTAACCCTAACCCTTACCCTTATTCTAACCCTAACCCTAAGCCTAACACTTACCCTTTTACTAAACCCTACCCTAAAGCTAACCCTAACCCTAACACTTATCCTAACCCTAACCCTAACCCTTACACTTACCCTAACCCTAACCATAACCCTTACCCTAACCCTAACCCTAACCTCAAATTTAACCCTAACCCTAAACCTAACCCTAACCCTAACCCTAACCCTTACCCTTACACTAACGCTAACCCTAAAATAACCATAACCCTAACCATTACCCTTACCCTTACCCTAACCCTAACCCCAAAACTAACCCTTACTCTAACCCTAACCCCTATCCCTAACAGTAACCCTAAACCTAACCCTTACCCTTACCCTAACCCTAACCCTAACCCTAACAATAACACTTATCCTAACCATAACCCTAACCCTTACCTTCACCCTAACCCTACCCTTAACCTCAACCCTAAACCTAACCCTAACCCTAACACTTACCCTAACACTTACACTAACCCTAACCCTAACCCTAACACTTATCCTTACAATAAACCTATCCCTCACCCTAACACTTACCCTAACCCTAAGCCTAACCCTAAAACTAACACTAACTCTTATCCTTACCCTAACCCTAACCCTAAATCTAACACTAACCCTAACCCCTAACCCTATCCGTAACCCTAACCCTAACCCTAACCCTTACCCTTACCCTTTCCCTAACCCTAACCCTAACCCTAACCCTAAACCTTACCCTTACCCTCATCCTAACTCTAAACCTAACCCTAACACTAACCCTAACCCTAACACTTAACTCTAACCCTAAACCTAACCCTTACCCTTACCCTAACCCTAACCCTAACCCTAAACCTAAACCTAATCCTAACAATAACACTTATCTAACCCTAACCCTTACCCTTACCCTAAACCTAACCCCACCTTAACATCAACCCTAAACCTAACCCTAACCCTGACCTTCACCCTAACACTTACCCTAACCCTAATCCTAACCCTAACACTTACCCTTAGCCTAACCTTAACACTTACCCTAACCCTAACCATAACCTTAACCCTAATTCTTACCCTTACCCTAACCCTAAACCTAAAGCTAAAACTAACCCTCACCCCAAACCCTATCCGTAACCCTAACCCTAAACCTAACCCTTACCCTTATCCTAACCCTAACCCTAACCTTAACGCTAACAATAACCCTAACCCTAACCCTTACCCTAACCCTAACCCTAACCTAATCCTTACCCTAACCCTAACCCTAACCCTTACCCTATCCCAAAACCTACCCTAAAACTAACCCTAACCCTTACCCTTACCCAAACCCTAACCCTAAACCTAACCCTAACCCTAACCCTAACCCTAACCCTAACCCTAAACCTTACCCTTACCCTAACCCTAACCCTAAACCTAACCCTATCCCTAACCCTAAAACTTACTCTAACCCTAACCCTAAACCTAACCCTAACCCGAACCCTAACACTTACCCTTACCCTAACCCTAACCGAAACCTAACCCTAACCCTAAACCTAACCCCTAACCCTAACCCTAACCCTAACCCTTACACTTACCCTAACCCTAACAATAACCTGAACCCCAACCCTAAAACTAAACCTAATCTTAACCATTTCCATAACACTTACCATAACCCTTACCCTAACCCTAACCCTAACACGTACCCTAACCCTAACCGTAACCCTAACCTCAACTTTAACCCTAACCCTAACCCTTACCCTAACCCTAACCTTAACCCTGAACCTAACAATAACCCTAAACCTTACCCTTACCCTAAACCTAACACTAACACTTACCCTAAACTTAACCCTACACTAACACTAACCCTAACCCTAACCCTAACCCCTAAACCTAACCCTAACCCTACCCCTAACCCCTAACCCTAACCCTAACCCTAACCCTTACCCTTATTCTAACCCTAACCCTAAGCCTAACACTTACCCTTTTACTAAACCCTACCCTAAAGCTAACCCTAACCCTAACACTTATCCTAACCCTAACCCTAACCCT
>JANJXV010000068.1:1957500-2112500 GCA_024803745.1 Megascapheus bottae | reverse complement strand
ACCTAACCCTACCCCTTACCCTTTCCCTAACCCGTACCCTAACCCTAACCGTAACCCTAACATCAACCTTAAACCTAACCTAACCCTAACCCTAACGTCAACCATATCCCTAATCCTAACCCTAATGCTAACCCTTACCGTAACACTAACCCTAAACCTAACCCTACCCCTAACCCTAACCCTTACCCTAACCCTAACCCATACCCTCACCCTAACCGTAACCCTAACTTGAACCTTAACCCTAACCTAACCCTAACCCTAACGTCAACCATAACCCTAAACCTAACCCTAACCCTAACCCTTACCCTAACCCTATACCTAACCCTAACCCTAACACTAACCCTAACCCTTACCTAACCCTAACGCTAAGACTAACCTGAACCCCAACCCTAAACCTAAACCTAACCCTAACCCTAACCCGAACAATTACCCTTAACCTAACCCTAACCCTAACCCTAACCCTTACGCTAACCCTAACCCTAATGCTAACCCTAACCCTAAACATAAGCCTAACCCTAACCCTAACCCTAAACCTTACCCTAACCCTAATCGTAAACTTAACCCTAACTCTATCCCTAACCCTATCCCTAACCCTAACCCTAACCTAACCCTAACACTAACCCTAACCCTAACCCTAACCCTTAACTAACCCTAACGCTAACCCTAACGCTCACACTAACCATAACACTAACCCTAACCCTAACCCTTAACCATCCCTAACACTAACCCAAACCCCTAACCCTAACCCTTACCCTAACCCTAACCCTAACCCTAACCTTAACCCTCACCCTAACCCCTAATCCTAACGCAAACCCATACCCTAAACGTAACCCTAACCTTAACCCTTATCCTAATCCTAACCCTAACCCTAACCCTAACACTTACTCTTACCCTAATCCTAAAGCTAACCCTAACCCTAACCCTAACCCTAACCCTTACCCTTAACCTAACCCTAACCCTAACCCTAACGCTAAACTTTACCCTTACCTTAAACCTAACCCTAACTCTTACCCTAAACCTAACCCTAACCCTAACCCTAACCTTACCCTTACCTTAACCCTAACCGTAACCCTAACCCTAACCCTTACCCTTACCTAACGCTAAAGCTACCCTAACCCTAACCCTAACCCTAACACATACACTTACCCTAACCCTAACCCTAACCTAACCCTAAACCTAACCCTAAACCTAACCCTAACCCTTACCCTAACCCTAACCTTAACACCAAAACTAAACCTAACCCTAACCCTTACCCTAAACCTTACCCTTACCCAACACTAACCCTAAACCTAACCCTAACCCTAACCCTAACCCTTACCCTTAACCTAAACCTAACCCTAACCCTAACGCTAAACTTTACCCTTACCTTAAACCTAACCCTAACTCTTACCCTAAACCTAACCCTAACCCTAACCCTAACCTTACCCTTACCTTAACCCTAACCGTAACCCTAACCCTAACCCTTACCCTTACCTAACGCTAAAGCTACCCTAACCCTAACCCTAACCCTAACACATACACTTACCCTAACCCTAACCCTAACCTAACCCTAAACCTAACCCTAAACCTAACCCTAACCCTTACCCTAACCCTAACCTTAACACCAAAACTAAACCTAACCCTAACCCTTACCCTAAACCTTACCCTTACCCAACACTAACCCTAAACCTAACCCTAACCCTAACCCTAACCCTTACCCTTAACCTAACCCTAACCCTAACCCTAACGCTAAACTTTACCCTTACCTTAAACCTAACCCTAACTCTTACCCTAAACCTAACCCTAAACCTAACCCTAACCTTACCCTTACCTTAATCCTAACCGTAACCCTAACCCTAACCCTTACCCTTACCTAATGCTAAAGCTACCCTAACCCTAACCCTAACCCTAACACATACACTTACCCTAACCCTAACCCTAACCCTAACCTAACCCTAAACCTAACCCTAAACCTAACCCTAACCCTTACCCTAACCCTAACCTTAACACCAAAACTAAACCTAACCCTAACCCTTACCCTAAACCTTACCCTTACCCAACACTAACCCTAACCCTAACCCTAACCCTAACCCTTAACCTAACCCTAATCCTAACCCTAACCTTTACCCTTACCCTAGCTCTAATCCTAAACCTAAACCTAACCCTAACCCTAACCTTAACCCTAACCCTTACCCTTACCCTAACCCTAACCCTAACCCTAACTCTAACCCTAAACCTAACCCTAACCCTAACCCTTACCCTTACCCTAACCCTAACCCTAACTCTAACCCTAACCCTTACCATAAACCTAACCCTAATCCTAACCCTAACACTTACCCTAACCCTAACCCTAACCATTACCCTAACCCTAACCCTAACCCTTATTCAAACCATAACCACAACCCTAACCCTAACTCTTAACCAACACTTACACTAACCCTAACCCCTAACCCTAACCCTTACCCTAACCCTAACCCTAACCCTAACGCTAACCCCTAACCCTAACCCTTGCTCTAACCCTAAACCCTAACCCTAACTCTAAACCTACCCCTTACCCTTGCCCTAAAACTAACCCTAACTCTAACAATTACCCTTACCCCAACGCCCTAACCTAACCCTAACCCTAACCCTAACCCTTACCCTAAACCTAACCCTAACCCTAACCCTAACTCTTACCATTACCCTAACCCTAAACCTAACCCTAACCCTAACCCTAAACCTAAACCTTATCCTTACCCTATCAATAACCCTAACCCTAAACCTAACCCTTACCCTTACATTAAGCCTAACCCTAACGCTAACACTTACACTTACCCTAAACCTAACCCTAACCCTAACACTAACCCTAACCCTAACATTAACCTGAGCACTAAACCTAAACCTAACCCTAAACCTAACCCTTACCCTTACCCTAACCCTAACCCTAAACCTAACCCTAACCCTAACCTTTACCCTAACATTAACCCTAACCCTTACCCTTACCCTAACCCTAACCCTAAAAATAACCCTAACCCTAACCCTTACCCTTACCCTAACCATAACTCTAACTCTAACTGTAACACTCTACCCTTAACCTAACAGTAACCCTAACCCAAACCCTTACCATAACCCTAAACCTAACCCTTACCCTAACACTAACACTAACACTTACACTTTCCCTAACCCTAACAATAACCCTAACCCTAACCCTTATCCTAGATCTAACCCTAACCCTAACCCTTAACCTAATCGTAACACTAACCCTAACCCCTAAACCTAACACTTATCCTAACCCTAACCCTAACCCCTATCCCTAATCCTAACCCTAAACCTAACCCTAACCCCTAACCCTAACTCTAACCCTAACACTAACCCTTACCCTTATCCTAACCCTAACCCTAACCCTAACGCTAAACTTTACCATTATCTTAAACCTAACCCTAACTCTTATCCGAAAACTAACCCTAACCCTAACCCTAACCCTTACCCTTACCTTAACCCTAACCGTAACCCTAACCCTAACCCTTACCCTTACCTAACGCTAAAGCTACCCTAACCCTAACCCTAATCCTAACACATACGCTTACCCTAACCCTAAACCTAACCCTAAGCTAACCCAAACCTAACGCTAAACCTAAACCTATCCCTAACCCTAACACTTACCCTAAGCCTAACCTTAACTCCAACACTAAACCTAACCCTAACCCTAACCCTAACAATTACCCTTACCCTAACCCTAACCCTAAACCTAACTATAAATCTAACCCTAACCCTTACCCGAACCCTAACCCTAATCCTAACCCTAACCCTTACCCTTACCCTAAAACTAACCCTAACCCTAATCCTTACCCTAACCCTAAACCTAACCCTAACACTAACCTTAACCCTAACCCTTACCGTTACCCTAACCCTGACCCTAAACTTAACCCTAACCCTAACCCCAACCCTTACTCTTACCCTAACCCTAACCCTAACCCTAACCCTTACCCTAACCCTAAACCTAACCCTAACCCTAACATTTACCCTAACCCTAACTCTAACCGTAATCCTAACCCTTACCTTAAACGTAAACCTAACCTAACCCTAACACTTACCCTAACACTAACCCTAACCCTCACCCTAACCCTTACACTTAACCTAACCCTAACCCTAAGTCTAACCCTAACCCTAACATTAACCCTAACCCTAACCTTAACCTAACCCTAACCCTCACCCTTACTCTTACCCTAACCCTAAACCTAACCCTAAACCTAACCCTAACACTAACCCTTACCCTTACCCTAAACTAACACTAACCATAACCCTAAACCTTCCCCTTCCCCTTCCCCTAAACGTAACCCTAGCCCTTACCATAAACCTAATCCTAACCCTATCCCTAACCCTTAACCTTAACCTAACCCTAACCCAAACCTAACCCTAACCCTAAAACATACCCTTCCCTAACCCTAACCGTAACCCTAACCCTTATCCTAATCCTAACCTTAACCCAAACACTAAACCTAACCCTAATTCTAAACCTTACCCTTACCCTAACCCTAACCCAAAATCTAACGCTAACCGTAACCCTAACCCTTAACCGAACCCTAACCCTAATCCTAACCCTAACCCTTACCCTTACCCTAACCCTAACCCTACCCCTAACCCTTACCCTTACCCTAACCCTAACCCTAAACCTAACCCTTACACATACCCTTAACCTAACCGTAACCCTAACCCTAACCATTACTCAAACATAACCCTAACCCTTACCCTAAACCTTACCCTAACCCTAGCGCTAACACTAACCCTAAACCTTACCCTAACCCTAACCCTGAGCCAAACCCCAAACCGTAACCCTTACCCTGACTCTAACCCTAACAATAAACCTCACCCTAACCCTTACCCTTAACCTAACTCTAACCCTAACCCTAACCCTAACCCTAACACATACCCTTACCCTAAACCTAACCCTAAACTTAACCTTACCCTAACCCTAACCTTAACTCCAACACTAAACGTAACCCTAACCCTCACCGTAACCCTTACCCTTAACCTAACCCTAACGCTAACTCTAACCCTAACCCTAAACATAACCCTAACCCTAACCCTAACCCTAAACCTTACCCTTACCATTACCCTAAACCAAACCCTAACTCTTACCGTAAACCTATTCCTAATCCTAACCCTAACCCTTATCCTTAACCTAACACTATCCCTAACCCTAACACTAAACCTTTCCCTTAACCTAAACCTAACCCTAACCCTTAACCTAAACCTAACCCTAACCCTAACCCTTATCCTTACCTTAACCCTATCCCTAACCCTAACCCTTACCCTTACCCTAACGCTAACCCTAACTCTAACCCTAACCTAACCCTTAACCTAACCCTAACCCTAACCCTAACCCTTACCCTAACCCTAACCTTAACTCCAACACTAAACCTAACCCTAACCCTAACCCTAACACTTACCCTTACCCTAACCCTAACCCTAAACCTAACCATAACCCTAACCCTAACCCTTAGCGAAGCCTAACCCTAATCCTAACCCTAATCCTTACCCTTACCCTAAACCTAACCCTAACCCTAAAATTAACCCTAAACCTAAACTTAACCCGAACCCTTACCCTTACCCTAACCCTAACGCTAACCCTAACCCTTACCCTTACCCTTACCCTTACCCTAACCCTAACCCTTACCCTAACCCTAACTCTAATCCTAACATTAACCCTTACCCTTACCCTAACCCTAACCCTACCCTAGATATAACCCTTACACTAAACTTAACCCTAACCCTTACCCTAACCCTAAACCTAACCCAAACCCTAACACTAACCCTAACCCTAACCCTAACCCTAACCCTTACCTAACCCTAACGCGAACCCTAACCCTTACCCTTACCCTTACACTAAGCCTAACCCTTACCCTAACCCTAACTCTAATCCTAACATTAACCCTTACCCTTACCCTAAGCCTAACCCCACCCTAGACGTAACCCTTACACTAAACTTAACCCTAACCCTTACCCTTACCCTAACCCTAATCCTAAACCTAACCCTAACCCTACCCTAGACATAACCCTTACACTAAACTTAACCCTAACCCTTACCCTAACCCTAAAGCTAACCCAAACCCTAACCCTAACCCTAACCCTAACCCTTACCTAACCCTAACGCTAACCCTAACCCTTACCCTTACCCTTGCAATAACCCTAACCCTTACCCTAACCCTAACTCTAATCCTAACATTAACCCTTACCCTTACCCTAAGCCTAACCCCACCCTAGACGTAACCCTTACACTAAACTTAACCCTAACCCTTACCCTTACCCTTACCCTAACCCTAACCCTAACCTTAACCCTAACTCTAACCCTTACCCTTACCCTAACCCTAACCCTAACCCTAACCCTCACCCTAACCCTAAACCTAAACCTAACCCTTATCCTAACCATAACACTAACCCTGACCCTAACCCTTAACCAACCCTAACACTAACCCAAACCCCTAACCCTAACCCTTACCCTAACCCTAACCCTAACCTTAACACTCACACTAACCCCTAATCCTAAGGCTAACCCATATTCTCAACGTAACCCTAACCTTAACCCTTATCCTAATCCTAACCCTAACCCTAACCCTAACACTCTTACCCTAATCCTAAAGCTAAACCTAACCCTAACCCGAAACCTAAAACTAACCCTAACCCTAACCCTTATCCTTACCCTAACCCTAACTCTAACCCTAAGCCTAACATTTACCCTTAACCTAACAGTAACCCTAACCCTAACCCTTACCCTAAACCTAACCCTAAACCTAACCCTTCCCCAACCCTAACCCTAACACTAACCCTAACCCTTACCCTAAACCTAACCCTAACCCCTAACCTTAACCCTTACCCTGACCGTAACCCTAACCCTAAACCTCACCCTATCCCTTACACTTTACCTAACCCTAACCCTAACTCTAACGCTAACCCTAACCCTAACACTAACCCTAACCCTAACCCTTACCCTTACCCTAACCTAACCCTAAACTTAACCCTAAACCTTTCCCTTACCCTTAACCTAAACCTAACCTTAACCCTTACCCTAAACCTAATCCTAACCCTATCCCTAACCCTTATCCTTAACTTAACCCTAACTCAAACCCTAACCCTAAACCTAAAACATACCCTTCCCTAACCCTAACCGTAACCCTAACCCTTATCCTAATCCTAACCTTAACCAAACACTAAACCTAACCCTAACCCTAAACCTTACCTTTAACCTAACCCTAACCCTAAATCTAACCCTAAACCTAACCCTAACCCTAACCCTTAACCGAACCCTAATCCTAATCGTAACCCTAAACCTTAACCTTACCCTAACCCTAACTCTAACCCTAACCCTTACCCTTACCCTAACCATAACTCTAACCCTAACCCTAACACTTACCCTTAACCTAACCGTAACCCCAACCCTAACACTTACCCAACCCTAACCCTAACCCTAACCCTTACCCTAACCCTAACGCTAACACTAACCGTAACCCTTACCTTAACCCTAACCCTAACCCTAACCCCTAACCGTAACCCTTACCCTGACCCTAACCCTTACAATAACCCTCACCCTAACCCTTACCCTTACCCTAACCCTAACCCTAACCCTTACCCTTACCCTAACCCTAACTCTAAACCTTACCCTTACCATTACCCTAAACCTAACCCTTACCCTTACCCTAAACCTATTCCTAACCCTAACCTTAACCCTTATCCTTAACCTAACCCTATCCCTAACCCTAACACTAAACCTTACCCTTACCCTAAACCTAACCCTAACCCTTAAGCTAAACCTAACCCTAACCCTAACCCTAACCCTTATCCTTACCATAACCCTAACCCTAACCCTAACCCTTACCCTTTCCCTAACGCTAACGCTAACTCTAACCCTAACCTAACCCTTAACCTAACCCTAACCCTAACCCTAACCCTAACCGTAAACCTTACCCTAACCCTAACCTTAACTCCAACACTAAACCTAACCCTAACCCTAACCCTAACACTTACCCTTACCCTAACCCTAACCCTAAACCTAATCATAACCCTAACCCTAATCCTAACCCTAATCCTTACTCTTATCCTAAACCTAACCCTAACCCTACACCTAACCCTAACCCTAAACTTAACTCTAACCCTTACCCTTACACTAACAATAACGCTAACCCTAACCCTTACCTTTACCTTTACCCTAACCCTAACCCTTACCCTAACCCTATCTCTAATCCTAACATTAACCATTACCCTTACCCTAAACCTAACCCTACCCTAAACGTAAGCCTTACACTAACCTTAAACCTAACCCTTACCCTTACAATAACCCTAACCCTAACCTTAACCCTAACCCTAACCCTTACCCTTAAACTAACCCTAACCCTATCCCTAACCCTTACCCTAATCTTAAACCTAACCCTAACCCTAACACTTACCCTAACCCTAACCCTAACACTTACCCTAACGCTAAACCTAACCCTTATCCTAACAAAAACACTAACCCTAACCCTAACCCTTAACCAACGCTAACACTACCAAAACCCCTAACCCTAAATCTTACCCTAACACCAACCCTAACCCTAACCTTAACCCTCACCCTAACCCCTAACCCTAACGTTAACCCATACCATAAACGTAATCCTAACCCTATCCCTTATCCTAACCCTAACCCTAACCCTAACCCTAACCCTTATCCTAACCCTAAACCTAACCCTTACCTTAACCTAACCCTAACACTAACGCTAAACTTTACCCTTACCTTAAACCTAACCCTAAATCTTACCCTAAACTAACCCAAACCCTAACCCTTACCTTACTTTAAACCTAACCGTAACCCTAACCCTAACCCTTACCCTTACCTAACAGTAAAGCTTCCCTAACCCTAACCCTAATCCTAACACATACCCTTACTCTAACCCTAACAGGAAACCTAACCTAACCCTAAACCTAACCCTAAACCTAACCCTATCCCTAACGCTAACCCTTACACTAACCCTAACCTTAACCCCAAAATTGAACCTAACACTAACCATAATCCTAAACCTTACCCTTACCCAACCCTAACCCTAAAAGTAAACCTAACCCTAACCCTAACCCTTACCTTAAACCTAATCCTAACCCTAAACCTTACCCTTACCCTAAATCTAACCCTAACCCTAACCCTAACCCTACCCGAACACTTACCATTACATTAACCCCTACCCTAACCCTAACCCTAACCCTAACCCTTACCTTAACCCTAACCCTAACCCTTACCCTAACCCTAACCCTATTCCTAACCCTAACTCTTACCCTTACCCTTACCCTAACCCTAACCCGAACCCTAAAACTAACCCTAACGCTAACCCTTATCCTTACCCTAACCCTAACTCTAACCCTAACCGTAATATTTACCCTTAACCTAACCGTAACCCTAACCCTAACCCTTACCCTAAACCTAACCCTAAACCTAACCCTTCCCCAACCCTAACCCTAACACTAACCCTAACCCTTACCCTAAACCTAACCCTAACCCCTAACCTTAACCCTTACCCTGACCGTAACCCTAACCCTAAACCTCACCCTAACCCTTACACTTTACCAAACCCTAACCCTAACTCTAACCCTAACCCTAACCCTAACACTAACCCTAACCCTTAACATCAACCTAACCCTAACTATTACCCTTACCCTAACCCTAAACCTAACCCTAACCCTAACCCTTACCCTTACCCTAATCTAACCCTAACCCTAAACATAACCCTAAACTTTTCCCTTACCCTTAACCTAAACCTAACCTTAACCCTTACCCTAAAACTAATCCTAACGCTATCCCTAACACTTATCCTTAACCTAACCCTAACCCAAACCCTAACCCTAACCCTAAAACATACCCTTCCCTAACCCTAACCGTAACCCTAACCCTTATCCTAATCCTAAACTTAACCCAAACACTAAACCTAACCCTAACCCTCAACCTTACCCTCACCCTAACCCTAACCCTAAATCTAACCCTAACCCTAACCCTAACCCTTAACCGAACCCTAACCCTAATCCTAAACCTAAACCTTACCCTTACCCTAACCCTAACTCTAACCCTAACCCTGACCATAACTCTAACCCTAACCCTAACACTTAACCTTAACCTAACCGTAACTCTAAACCTAACACCTACCCAACCCTAACCCTAACCCTTACCCTTACCCTAACCCTACCCCTAACCCTTAACATTACCCTAACCCTAAACCTAACCCTAAACCTAACGCTAACCCTAACCCTTACCCTAACCCTAACCATAACTCTAAACCTTACCCTTACCATTACCCTAAACCTAACCCTAACCCTTACCCTAAACCTATTCCTAACCCTAAAACTAACCCTTATCCTTAACCGAACCCTATCCCTAACCCGAACACTAAACCTTACCCTTACCCTAAACCTAACCCTAACCCTTAAGCTAAACCTAACCCTAACCCTAACCCTAACCCTTATCCTTACCTTAACCCTAACCCTAACCCTAACCCTTACCCTTTCCCTAACGCTAACCCTAACTCTAACCCTAACCCAACCCTTAACCTAACCCTAAACCTAACCCTAACCCTAACCCTAAACCTTACCCTAACCCTAACCTTAACTCCAACACTAAACCTAACCCTAACCCTAACCCTAACACTTACCCTTACCCTAACCCTAACCATAAACCTAACCATAACCCTAACCCTAATCCTAAGCCTAATCCTTACTCTTATCCTAAACCTAACCCTAACCCTAAACCTAACCCTAACCCTAAACTTAACTCTAACCCTTATCCTTACCATAACACTAACGCTAACACTAACCCTTACCCTTACCTTTACCCTAACCCTAACCCATACCCTAACCCTAACTCTAAACCTAACATTAACCCTTACCCTTACCCTAACCCTAACCCTACCCTAAACGTAAGCATTACACTAACTTTAAACCTAACCCTTACCCTTACCCTAACCCTAACCCTAACCTTAACCCTAACCATAACCCTTACCCTTAAACTAACCCTAACCCTATCCCTAACCCTTAACCTAACCTTAAACCTAACCCTAACCCTAACACTTACCCTAATCCTAACACTAACACTTACCCTAACGCTAACCCTAACCCTTATCCTAACAATAACACTAACCCTAACCCTAACCCTCAACCAACCCTAACACTACCCAAACCCCTAAGCCTAAATCTTACCCTAACACTAACCCTAACCCAAACCTTAACCCTCACCCTAACCCCTAACCCTAACCCATACCATAAACGTAACCCTAACCCTATCCCTTATCCTAACCCTAACCCTATCCCTAACCCTAACCCTAACCCTAATCCTAACCCTAACCCTAACCTTAAACCTAACCGTAACCTAACCCTAACCCTTACCCTTACCTAACGCTAAAGCTACCCTAACCCTAACCCTAACCCTAACACATATCCTTACTCTAACCCTAACCCTAACCCTGACCTAACCCTAAACCTAACCCTAAACCTAACTCTTACCCTAACCCTAACCCTTACCCTAACCCTAACCTTAACCCCAAAACTGAACCTAACCCTAACCCTAATCCTAAACCTTACCCTTACCCAACCCTAACCCTAAACGTAAACCTAACCCTAACCCTAACCCTTACGTTAACCCTAATCCTAACCCTAACCCTTACCCTTACCCTAAATCTAACCCTAACCCTAACCTTAACCCTAACCCTAACCTTAACCCTAACCCTAACCCTTACCCTTACTCTAACCCTAAACCTAAAACTAACCTTAACCCTAAACCTAACCCTAAACCTAACCCTATCACTTACCCTTACCCTAAGCCTAACCCTAAACCTAACCATAACCCTCACCCTAACCATTACCCTTAATCTAACCATAACCCTAACCCTAACCCTTACCGTAACCCTAACCCTAATCCTAACCCTAACACTTACCCTAACCCTAACTCTAACCCTAAACATTACCCTAACCCTAAACCTATCCCTTATCCTAACCATAACCCCAAACCTAACCCTAATTCTTAACCAACCCTTACACTAACCCTAACACCTAACCCTAACCCTTACCCTTGTCCTAACCCTAACCCTAACCCTAACGTTTACCCTTACCCTAACCCATAACCTAACACTTACCCTTACCCTAACACTAACCCTAAACCTAACCCTAACCCTAACCCTAACGCTTACCTTAACATTAACCCTAACCCTTACCCTTACCCTAAATCTAACCCTAAAACTAAACCTAACCCTATCCCTTACCATTACACTAACCATAATTCTAACTATAACAGTAACACTTAACCTTAACCTAACAGTAACCCTAACCCAAACCCTTACCCTAAACCTAACCCTAACCCTAACCCTTAACCTAACCCTAACCCTAACACTAACCCTTACACTTACCCAAACGAGAACCCTAACCCCTAACCGTAACCCTTACCCTGACCCTAACCCTCACCCTAACCCTTAACCTTAACCTAAACCTAACCCTAACTCTAACCCTAACCCTAACCCTAACCCTTACCCTTACCCTTACCCTAACCCTAACCTTAAACCTTACCCTTACCCTAACCGTAAACCTAAGCCTAAACCTAACCCTAACCCTAACACTTACCCTTACCCTAACCCTAACCCTAACCCCAACCCAAAACTTTACCCTTACCCTTACCCTAAACATAACCCTAACCCTTACCCTAAACCTAATCCTAACCATAACCCTAACCCTTACCCTTAACCTAACCCTAACCCTAACCCTAAAACTTACCCTTACCCTAAAACTAACCCTAACCCTTACCCTAAACCTAACCCTAACCCTTACCCTTACCTTAACCATAAACCTAATCCTAACCCTTACCCTTACACTAAGGCTAACCCTAACCATAAACCTAAGCCTAACCCTAACACATACCCTTACCCTAACCCTAACCCTAAATCTAACCCTAACCCTAACCTTAACCCTAAACCTTACACTTACCCTAACCCTAACCCTAACCCTAACCTAAACCTAAACCTAACCCTAACCCTAACCCTAAACCTAACCCTAACCCTAAGTCTTACCCTTACCCTAACCCTAACCCTAACCCTAACCAGTAACGCTATCCCTAACCCTAACCCTAACCCTAAACCTAACCCTAACCCTAAGTCTTACCCTTACCCTAACCCTAACCCTTGCCCTAACCCTAACCCTAACTCTAAACCTTACCCTTACCATTACTCTAAACCTAACCCTAACCCTTACCCTAAACCTATTCCTAACCCTAACCCTAACCCTTATACTTAACCTAACCCTATCCCTAACCCTAACCCTAAAGCTTACCCTTACCATAAACCTAACCCTAACCCTTAACCTAAACCTAACCTAAACCTAACCCTTATCCTTACCTTAACCCTAACCCTAACCCTATCCCTTACCATTACCCTTACCCTAATGATAACCCTAACACTAACCCTAACCCTAACCCTAAGACATACCCTTACCGTAACCGTAACCCTAACCCTAACCTAAGCCTTAACCTAACCCTAAACATAATCCAAACCCTTACCCTAACACTTACCCTAAGCCTAACCTTAACTCCAACACTAAACCTAACCCTACCCCTAACCCTAACACTTACCCTTACCCTAACAATAACAGTAAACCTAACAATAATCCTAATCCTAATTCTTACCGGAACCCTAACCCTAATCCTAACCCTAACCCTTACCCTTACCCTAAACCTAACCCTAACCCTAAACCTAACCGTAACCCTAAACTTAACCCTAACCCTTACCCTTACCCTAACCCTAACCCTAAAACTAATCCTAACCCTAACCCTTACCCTTACCCTAAACCTAACCCTAACCCTAACCCTTACCCTCACCCTAACCCTAACGCTAACCCTAACCCTTACCCTTACCCTAACCCAAACCCTTACCCTAACCCTAACTCTAATCATAACATTAACCCTTACCCTTACCCTAACCCTAACCCTAACCCTAACACTAACCTTAACCCTAACCCTTACCCTTACCCTAACCCTAACCCTAACATATACCCTTAACCTAACCGAAACCCTAACCCTAACCTAACCCTTAACCTAACCCTAAACATAACCCTAACCCTTACACTAACCCTTACCCTAAGCCTAACCTTAACTCCAACACTAAACCTAACCCTACCACTAACCCTAACACTTACCCTTACCCTAACCCTAACAATAAACCTAACAATAATCCTAACCCTAACCCTTACCCGAACCCTAACCCTAATCCTAACCCTAACCCTTAACCTAACCCTAACCCTAACCCTTAACCTTACCCTAACTCTAAACCTAACCCTAAACCTAACCCTAACCCTCACCCTTACCATAACCCTAACCTAACACTAACCATAACCCTAAACCTTACCCTTACACTTACTCTAAACCTAACCCTAACCCTTACCCTAAACCTAATCCTAACCCTATTCCTAACCCTTACCCTTAACCAAACAGTAACCCAAACCCTAACTCTAACCCTAAAACATACCCTTACCCTAACCCTAACCATAACCCTAACCCTTATCCTAATCCTAAACTTAACTCAAACACTAAACCTAACCCTAAACCTAAACCTTACCCTTACCCTAACCCTAAACCTAAATCTAAACATAACCCTAACCCTAACTCTAACAATAATCCTTAACCTAACCCTAACCCAAACACTAACCCTAACCCTAAAACATACCCTTACTCTAAACCTAACCCTAACCCTAAACCTTACCCTAATCCTAAACTTAACCCAAACACTAAACCTAACCCTAACGCTAAACCTTACCCTAACCCTAACCCTAACTCTAACCCTAACCCTAACACTTACCCTTAACCTAACCGTTACCCTAACCCTAACCCTTACCCAACCCTAACCCTAACCCTAACCCTAACCCTAACCCTTATCCTAACCTTAACCCTAACACTAACCCTAACCCTTACCCTAATCCTAACACTAACCCAAACCCCTAACCGTAACCTTTACCCTGACCCTAACACTAACAATAACCCTCACCCTAAACCTTACCCTTAACCTAACCGTAACCCTAACTATAACCCTAACCCTAAACCTAACCCTTACCATAACCCTAACACTAACCCTTACCCTTACCCTAACCCTAAACCTAACCCTAAACCTAACCCTAACCCTAACCCTTACCCTAAACCTAACCCTAACCCTAAACCTAACCCTAAACCTTACCCTTACCATTACCCTAAACCTAACCCTAACCCTTACCCTAAACCTATTCCTAACCCTAACCCTAACCCTTATCCTTAACCTAATCCTATCCCTAACCCTAACCATAAACCTTACCCTTACCCTAAACCTAACCCTAACCCGTAACCTAAAGCTAACCCTAAACCTAACCCTTATCTTACCTTAACCCTAACCGTAACAGTAAACCTAACCATAATCCTAACCCTAACCCTTACCCGAACCCTAACCCTAATCCTAACCCTAATCCTTACCCTTACCCTAAACCTAACCATAACCCTAACCCTAAACTTAACCCTAACCCTTACCCTTACCCTAACCCTAACCCTAAAACTAATCCTAACCCTAACCCTTACCCTTACCCTAAACCTAACCCTAAACCTAACCCTTACCCTTACCCTAACCCTAACGCTAACCCTAACCCTTACCCTTATCCCAACCCTAACCCTTACCCTAACCATAACTCTAATCATAACATTAACCCTTACCCCTACCCTAACCCTAACCCTTACCCTAACCCTAACCCTAACCCTAACCCTAACACTTACCCTTACTCTAACCCTAACCCTAAGCCTAACACTTACCCTAAACCTAACCATAACCCTAACCCTAACACTTATCCTTACCCTAACCCTAACCCTTATGCTAACCCTAACCATATCCCCTAACCCTAACCGCAACCCTAACCCTGACCGTAACCCTTACCCTTATCCTTACCTTCACCCTAAAGCTAAACTTAATGCTAACCATAACCCTAAACCTAACCCTTACACTTACCAAGCCCTAAACCTAAACCTAACCCTACCCCTAACCCTAATCCTAACCCTAACCTTAACCCTAACCCTAACCCTAACCCTTACCCTTGCACAAACACTAACCCTAACCCTCACCCTAACACTTACGCTTACAATAACCCTAACCCTAACCCTTAACCTAACTCTAGCCTTAACCCTAACCCTAACCCTTACCCTAAACCTAAACCTAAACCTAAATCTAACCCTAACCTTAACCCTAACCCTAACCTATACACTAACCCTAACCCTCACCCTTACCCTACCCCTAACCCTAACCCTAACCCTAACTTTAACCCTAACCATAACCCTAACCCTTACCCTAACCTAACCCTAACATTAACCCTAACCCTTGTCCTAACCCTAACCCTAACCCTAACAATTACCCTTAACCTAACCCCTAACATAACCCTAACCGTAACCCTAACCCTTACCCTAAACCTAAACCTAACCCTAACTCTTACCATTACCCTAAACATAACCCTAACCCTAAACCTAACCCTAACCCTAACCCTAACACTTACCCTAACCCTAACCTTAACCCCAACACTAAACCTAAACCTAACCCTAACCCTAACCCTTACACTTACCCTAACCCTAACCCTAATCCTAACCCTTACCCTAACACCTAACCCTAACCCTAAACCTAACCCTAACGCTTATCCTTACCCAAACCCTAACCCTAACCCTAACACTTACCCTAACCTTGACCCTAAACCTTCCCTAATCCTAACCCTAATCCTTACCCAATCCTAACCCTAACCCTTACCCTAACCCTTACCCTAACCCTAACCCTAACACTAAACCTAACCCTTACCCTAACCCTAACCCTAACCCAAACCCCTAAACCTAACCCTTACCCTGACCCTAACCCTAACAATAACCCTCACCATAAACCTTACCCTTAAACTCACCCTAACCCTAACTCTAACCCTAACCCTGAACCTAACCCTTACCCTAACCAAACCCTAATCCTTACCCTTACCCTAACCCTAAACCTAACCCTAAACCTAACCCTAACCCTCACCCTTACCCTAACCCTAACTTTAACCCTAAGCCTAAACCTTACCCTTACCATTACCCTAAACCTAATCCTAACCCTTACCGTAAACCTATTCCTAACCATAACCCTAATCCTTAACCTAACCCTATCCCTAACCCTAACCCTAAAGCTTAACCTTACCCTAAACCTAACCCTAACTCTTAATCTAAACCTAACCCTAAACCTAACCCTTATCCTTACCTTAACCCTAACCCTAACCCTAACCCTTACCCTTACCCTAACGCTAACCCTAACCCTAACCCTAACGCTAACACTAACACATACCCATACCCTAACCCTAACCCTAACTTAACCCTTAACCTAACCCTAAACCTAACCTTAACCCTTACCCTAACACTTACCCTAAGCCTAACCTTAACTCCAACACTAAACCTAACCCTAACCCTAACCCTAACAATTACCCTTACCCTAACCCTAACCCTAAACCTAACTATAAACCTAACCCTAACCCTTACCCGAACCCTAACCCTAATCCTAACCCTAACCCTTACCCTTACCCTAAACCTAACCCTAACCCTAATCCTTACCCTAACCCTAAACCTAACCCTAAACCTAACCCTAACACAAACCTTAACCCTAACCCTTACCTTTACCCTAACCCTAACGCTAAACTTAACCCTAACCCTAACCCCAACCATAACCCTTACCCTAAACCTAACCCTAACCCTAAACCTTACCCTAACCCTAAACCTAACCCTAACCCTAACACTTACCCTAACCCTAACCCTAACCCTAATCCTAACCCTTACCCTAAACCTAAACCTAACCCTAACACTAACACTTACCCTAACCCTAACCCTAAACCTCACCCTAACCCTTACACTTAACCTAACCCTAACCCTAACTGTAACCCTAACCCTAACATTAACCCTAAACCTAACCCTTAACCTAACCCTAACCCAAACCCTTACCCTTACCCTAACCCTAAACCTAACCCTAAACCTAACCCTAAACCTAACCCTAACCCTAACCCTTACCCTTACCCTAAACTAACACTAACCATAACCCTAAACCTTCCCCTTCCCCTTCCCCTAAACCTAACCCTAACCCTTACCCTAAACCTAATCCTAACCCTATCCCTAACCCTTATCCTTAACCTAACCCTAACCCTAAAACATACCCTTACCCTAACCCTAACTGTAACCCTAACCCTTATCCTAATCCTAACCTTAACCCAAACACTAAACCTAACCCTAACCCTAAACCTTACCCTTACTCTAACCGTAACCCTAAATCTAACCCTAACCCTAACCCTAAACCTTAACCGAATCCTAACCCTAATCCTAACCCTAACCCTTACCCTTACCCTAACCCTAACCCTACCCCTAACCCTTACCCTTACCCTAACCCTAACCCTAAACCTAACCCTAACACTTACCCTTAACCTAACCTTAACCCTAACCCTAACCATTACCTAAACCTAACCCTAACCCTAACCCTAACCCTAACGCTAACAGTAACCCTAAACCTACCCTAACCCTAACCCTAAGCCAAACCCCTAACCGTAACCCTTACCCTGACTCTAACCCTAACAATAACCCTCACCCTAACCCTTACCCTTAACCTAACTCTAACCCAAAACCTCACCCTAACCCTTACCCTTAACCTAACCCTAACCCTAACTCTAACCCTAACCCTAACCATAACCCTAACCCTAACGCTAACCCTAACCCTAACCCTTACCGTAACCCTAACCCTAAACCTTACCCTTACCATTACCCTAAACCTAACCAAAACTCTTACCCTAAACCGATTCCTAATCCTAACCCTAACCCTTATCATTAACCTAACCCTATCCCTAACCCTAACACTAAATCTTACCCTTAACATAAACCTAATCCTAACCCTTAACATAACCAAACGCTAACCCTAACCCTAACCCTTATCCTTACCTTAACCCTAACCCTAACCCTAACCCTTACCCTTACTCTAATGCTAACCCTAACTCTAACCCTAACCTAACCCTTAACCTAAACCTAACCCTAACCCTAACCCTAACCCTTACCCTAAACCTAACCTTAACTCCAACACTATACCTAACCCTAACCCTTACCATTACCCTAACCCTACTCCTAACCCTAACACTTACCGTAACCCTAACCCTAACCCTAACCATTACCCTAACCCTAACCCTAACCTTATCCTAACCATAACCCCAACCCTAACCCTAACTCTTAACCAGCCCTTACATTAACACTAACCCCTAACCCTAACCCTTACCCTAACCCTAACCCTAACCCTAACGCTAACCCCTAACACTAACCCTTGCTCTAACCCTAAACCCTACCCCTTACCCTTGTCCTAACCCTAACCCTAACTCTAACAATTACCCTTACCCTAACCCCCTAACCTAACCCTAACCCTAACCCTTACCCTAAACCTAACCCTAACCCTAACTCTTACCATTACCCTAACCCTAAACCTAACCCTAACCCTAACCCTAAACCTAACCTTATCCTTACCCTAAAAATAACCCTAACCCTAAACCTAACCCTTACCCTTACCTTAAGCCTAACCCTTACCCTAACACTTACCCTTACCCTAACCCTAAACCTAACCCTAACACTAACCCTAACCCTTACCCTTACCCTAAACCTAACCCTAAACCTAACCCTAACCATAAGCCTTACCCTAACATTAACGCTAACCCTTACCCTTACCCTAACCCTAACCCTAAAAATAACCCTAACCCTTACCCTTACCCTAACCCTAACTCTAACTCTAACCGTAACACTGTACCCTTAACCTAACAGTAACCCTAACCCAAACCCTTACCCTAACTCTAACCCTAACCCTAACCCATACCCTAACACTAACACTAACACTTACCCTTTCCCTAACCCTAACAATAACCCTAAACCTAACCCTTATCCTAGATCTAACCCTAACCCTAACCCTAACCCTTAACCTAATCGTAACACTAACCCTAACCCCTAAACCTAACACTTACCCTAACCCTAACCCTAACCCCTATCCCTAATCCTAACCCTAACCCTAACCCTAACCCCTAACCCTAACTCTAACCCTAACCCTAACCCTTACCCTTATCCTAACCCTAACCCTAACCCTAACGCTAAACTTTACCATTATCTTAAACCTAACCCTAACTCTTATCCTAAAACTAATCCTAAACCTAACCCTAACCCTTACCCTTACCTTAACCCTAACAGTAACCCTAACCCTAACCCTTACCCTTACCTAACGCTAAAGCTACCCTAACCCTAACCCTAACCCTAACACATACGCTTACACTAACCCTAATCCTAACCCTAAGCTAACCATAAACCTAACCCTAAACCTAACCTATCCCTAACCCTAACACTTACCCTAAGCCTAACCTTAACTCCAACAAAAAACCTAACCCTAACCCTAACCCTAACAATTACCCTTACCCTAACCCTGACCCTAAACCTAACTATAAACCTAACCCTGACCCTTACCCGAACCCTAACCCTAATCCTAAACCTAACCCTTACCCTTACCCTTAACCTAACCCTAACCCTAATCCTTACCCTAACCCTAAACCTAACCCTAAACCTAACCCTAAAACTAACCTTAACCCTAACCCTTACCGTTACCCTTACCCTGACACTAAACTTAACCCTAATCCTGACCCCAACCCTTACCCTTACCCTAACCCTAACCCTAACCCTAACCCTTACCCTAACCCTAAACCTAACCCTACCCCTAACACTTACCCTAACCCTAACCCTAACCCTAATCCTAACCCTTACCTAAACCTAAACCTAACCCAAAACCTAACACTTACCCTAACCCTAACCCTAACCCTCACCCTAACCCTTACACTTAACCAAACCCTAACCCTACCTCTAACCCTAACCCTAACATTAACCCTAACCCTAACCCTTACCCTAACCCTAAACCTAACCCTAACCCTAACACTTACCCTAACCCTAAGCCTAACCCTAATCCTAACCCTTACCCTAACCCTAAACCTAACCCTAAACCTAACCCTAACCATAACCCTTACCCTTACCCTAAACTAACACTAACCATAACCCTAAACCTTCCCCTTCCCCGAAACCTAACCCTAACCCTTACCATAAACCTAATCCTAAACCTATCCCTAACCCTTATCCTAACCTAACCCTAACCCAAACCCTAACCCTAACCCTAAAACATACCCTTACCCTAACCCTAACCGTAACCCTAAACCTTATGCTAATACTAACCTTAACCCAGACACTAAACCTAACCCTAACCCTAAACCTTACCCTTATCCTAACCCTAACCCTAAATCTAACCCTAACCCTAACCCTAACCCTTAACCGAACCCTAACCCTAATCCTATCCCTAACCCTTACCCTTACCCTAACCATAACCCTACCCTAACCCTTACCCTCACCTCAACCCTACCCTAAACCTAACCCTAAAACTTACCCTTAACCTAACCGTAACCCTAACCCTAACCATTACTCAAACATAACCCTAACCCTAACCCTAACCCTTACCCGAACCCTAACGCTAACACTAACCCTAAACCTTACCCTAACCCTAACCCTAAGCCAAACCCCTAACCGTAACCCTTACCCTGACTATAACCCTAACAATAACCCTCACCCTAACCCTTACCCTTAACCTAACTCTAACCCTAACCCTCACACTAACCCTTACACTTAACCTAACACTAACCCTAACTCTAACCCTAACCATAACCATAAACCTAACCCTAACGCTAACCCTAACCCTAACCCTTACCCTAACACTAACCCTAACCCTAAACCTTACCCTTAACATTACCCTAAACCTAACCCTAACTCTTACCCTAAACCTATTCCTAATCCTAACCCTATCCCTTATCCTTAACCTAACCCTATCCCTAACCCTAACACTAAACCTTACCCTTAACCTAAACCTAACCCTAACCCTTAACCTAAACCTAATCCTAACCCTAACCCAACCCTTATCCTTACCTTAACCCTAACCCTAAACCTAACCCTTACCCTTACCCTAACGCTAACCCTAACTCTAACCCTAACCTAACCCTTAACCTAACCCTAAACCTAACCCTAACCCTAACCCTAACCCTTACCCTAACCCTAACCTTAACTCCAACACAAAACCTAACCCTAACCCTAACCCTAACCCTAACCCTTACCCTAACAATAACCCTAACCATAAACCTAACCCTTACCCTTACGTTAAGCCTAACCCTAACCCTAACACTTACCCTTACCCTAAGCCTAAACCTAACCCTAACACTAACACTAACCCTAACCTTAACCCAAGCACTAAACCTAAACCTAACCCTAACCCTAACCCTTACCCTTACCCTAACCCTAACTCTAACTCTAACCGTAACACTGACCCTTAACCTAACAGTAACCCTAACCCAAACCCTTACCCTAACCCTAACCCTAACCCTTACCCTAACACTAACACTAACACTAACCCTAACCCTTACCATAACCCTAATCCTAACCCCTAACCGTAACCCTTACCCTGACCCTAACCCTAACCCTAACCCTCACCCTAACCCTTACCCTTAACCTAAACCTAAACCTAAGTCTAACCCTAACCCTAACCCTAACCCTAACCCTTACCCTAACCCGAACCTTAAACCTTACCCTTACCCTAACCCTAAACCTAAACCTAACCCTAAGTCTAACCCTAACCCTTATACTTTCCCTAACCCTAACCCTAACCCTAAACCTTACCCTTACCCTTACCCTAAACCTAACCCTAACCATTACCCTAAACCCAATCCTAAACATAACCCTAACCCTTACCCTTAACCTAACCCTAATCCTAACGCTAACCCTAAAACTTACCCTTACCCTAAACCTAACCCTAACCCACACCCTAAACCTAACCCTAACGCTAATCCTAACCCTTACCCTTACTCTAAAGCTAACCCTAACCCTAACCCTAACCATAACCATAACACATACCCTTACCCTAACCCTAACACTAAACCTAACCCTAACTCTAACCCTATACCTAATCCTAACCCTAAACCTAACCCTTACCCTAACCCTAACCCTAATCCTAACCCTAACCCTAACCCTTACCCTAACACTAACACTAACACTAACCCTAACCCTTACCATAACCCTAACCCTAACCCCTAACCATAACCCTTACCCTGACCCTAACCCTAACCCTAACCCTCACCCTAAACCTTACCCTTAACCTAACCCTAACCCTAAACCTAAGTCTAACCCTAACCCTAACCCTAACCCTTACCCTAACCCGAACCTTAAACCTTACCCTTACCCTAACCCTAAACCTAAACCTAACCCTAACTCTAACCCTAACCCTTATACTTACCCTAACCCTAACCCTAACCCTAACCCTTACCCTTACCCTTACCCTAAACCTAACCCTAACCATTACCGTAAACCCAATCCTAAACATAACCCTAACCCTTACCCTTAACCTAACCCTAACCCTAACGCTAACCCTAAAACTTACACTTACCCTAAACCTAACCCTAACCCACACCCTAAACCTAACCCTAACCCTAATCCTAACCCTTACCCTTACCGTAAAGCTAACCCTTACCCTAACCCTAACAATAAACCTAACCCTAACTCTAACCCTATACCTAATCCTAACCCTAAACCTAACACTTACCCTAACCCTAACCCTAATCCTAACCCTAACCCTAACCCTTAACCTAACCCTAACCCTAACCCTAACCCTAACCCTTACCCTAATCCAAACCCTAACCCTAACCCTAACCGTTACCCTTACCCTAAACCTAACCCTAACCGTAAACCTAACCCTAAACTTAACCCTTAAGCTTACCCTAACCCTAACCCTAACCCTAACCCTAACCCTAACCCGAAACCTAACCCTAACCCTAACCTTAACCCTAACCCTTAACCGTACCGTAACCCTAACCCTAACCCTAAACCTAAACCTAACCCTAACCCCTAACGCTAACCCTAACCCTAACCCCTACCCCTACCCCTAACCCTAACCCTAACCCTTACCCTTAACCTAACCCTAACCCTAATGCTTACCCTTATCCTAAACCCTACGCTAACCCTAACCCTAAACCTAAACCTAACCTTAACCATAACCTTAACCCTAACCCTTACCCTTACCCTAACCCTAACCCTAACCCTAAACCTAACGCTAAACCTAACCCTAACCCTAAACCTAACCCTTATCCTAACCCTAAACCTAACCCTAACCCTAATCCATAACCAACCCAAACACTAACCCAAAACCCTAACCCTAACCCTTACCCTATCCCTCACACTAACCCTCACCCTATCGTTTATCCCTAACCCTAACCTCAACCCTAAACCCTAACCCTAAACCTAACCCTAACATTTACCCTTATCCTAACCCTAAACCTAACACTTAACATTACCTTAACCCCTACCCTAAATCTAACCCTAAAGCTCACCCTATCCCTTACACTTTACCTAACCCTAACCCTAACTCTAACTATAACCCTAACCCTAACACTAACCCTAACCCTTAACATAAACCTAACCCTAACTCTTACCCTTACCCTAACCCTAACCCTAACCCTAACCTTAACCCTAACCCTAACCCTAACCCTAACCTTAACCCCAAAACTGAACCTAACCCTAACCCTAACCCTAAACCTTACCCTTACCCAACTTTAACGCTAAACGTAAACCTAACCCTAACCCTAACCCTTACCTTAACCCTAATCCTAACCTTAACCCTTACCCTTACCCTAACCCTAAACCAAACCCTAACTCTAACCCTAAACCTAACCCTAACCCTAACCCTAACCCTAACCCTTACCCTAAACCTAACCGTAACCCTCACCCTAACCCTTACCCTTAATCTAACCCTAACCCTAAACCTAACCCTAACCCTTACCGTAACCCTAACCCTAATCCTAACCCTAACACTTACCCTAACCCTAACCCTAACCCTAAACATTACCCTAACCCTAACCCTATCCCTTATCCTAACCATAACACCAAACCTAACCCTAACTCTTAACCAACCCTTACACTAACCCTAACCCCTAACCCTAACCCTTACACTAACCCTAACCCTAACCCTAACGCTAACCCCTAACCATAACCCTTACTCTAACCCTATAACCTAACCCTAACCCTACCACTAACCCTTACCCTTGTCGTAACCCTAACATTTACCCTTACCCAAAACCCTAACCTAACACTTATCCTTACCCTAACCGTAAACCTAACCCTAACCCTAACCCTAACCCTTACCTTAACATTAACCCTAACCCTTACCCTTGCCCTTACCCTAACCCTAACCCTAAAACTAACCCTAACCCTAACCCTTACCCTTACCCTAACCCTAATTCTAACTATAACCGTAACACTTACCCTTAACCTAACAGTAACCCTAACCCAAACACTTACCCTAACCCAAACCCTAACCCTTAAACTAAACCTAACCCTAACCCTAACACTAACCCTAACCCTTACACTAACCCTAACCCTAACCCCTAACCGTAACCCTTACCCTGACCCTAACCCTAACCCTAACCCTCACCCTAAGCCTTAACCTTAACCTAAACCTAACCCTAACTCTAACCTTAACCCTAACCCTAACTCTTACCCTTACCCTAACCCTAACCTTAATCCTTACCCTTACCCTAACCCTAAACCTGAACCTAAACCAAACCCTAACCCTAACCCTAACCCTTACCCTTAACCTAACCCTAACCCCAACCCTAAACCTTACCCTTACCCTTACCCTAAACCTAACCCTAACACTTACCCTAAAGCTAATCCTAACCATAACCCTAACCCTTACCCTTAACCTAACCCAAATCCTAAACCTAACCCTAAAACTTACCCTTACCCTAAAACTAACCCTGCCCCTTACCCTAAACCTAACCCTAACCCTAACCCTAACCTTTACCCTTACCTTAACCGTAAACCTAATCCTAACCCTTACCCTTACACTAACGCTAACCCTAACCCTAACCCTAACACATACCCTTAACCTATCCCTAACCCTAACCCTAACTCTAATTCTAAACCTAATCCTAACCCTAAACCTAACCTTAACCCTATCCTAACCCTAATCCTATCCCTAAACTTTACCCTTACCCTAAACCTAACCCTAACCCTAAACCTAACCCTAACCCTAACCTTAACCCTAACCCTTACTCTTACCCTAACCCTAACCCTAACCCTAAACCTAAACCTAACCCTAACCCTAACCCTAAACCTAAACCTAAACCTAACCCTAACTCTTACCCTTACCCTAACACTAACCCTTACCCTAACCCCTAACGCTAACCCTAACCCTAACCCTAACCCCCACCCCTAACCCTAACCATAACCCTTACCCTAACCCTAACGCTAACACTTACCCTAACCCTAACCCTAACCCTAACCCCTAACCTAACCCTAACTCTAACCCTAAACCTAACCCTTATCCTAACCCTAACTCTAACCCTAAGCCTTAACCAACCCAAACACTAACCCAAACCCATAACCCTAACCCTTACCCTATCCCTAACACTAACCCTCACCCTAACCCTCACCCTAATGCTTATCCCTAACCCTAACCCCATCCCTAAACCCTAACCCTAACCCTAACCCTAACCCTTACCCTTATCCTAACCCTAACCCTAACCCTAACACTTAACATTACCTTAACCCCTACACTAACCCTAAACCTAACCCTTACCCTAACCCTAACCCTAACCCTAACATTAACCTCTACCCTAACCATAACCCGAACCCTAACCCTAAACCTTATCTTAACCCTAACCCTAACCCTAACCCTTAACCAACACTAACACTAACCCAAACCCCTAACCCTAACCTTTACCCTAACCCTTACACAAACTCTAACCTTAACCCAAACACTAAACCTAACCCTAACCCTAAACCTAACCCTTACCCTTACCCTAACCCTAATCCTAAACCTAACCCTAACCCTAAGCCTTACCTATCCCTAACCCTAATCCTAACCCTATCCCTCACCCTTACCCTAACCCTAACCGGAACCCTAAAACTAACCCTAACCCTAACCCTTACCCTTACCCTAACCCTAAATCTAACCCTAACGCTAACAATTACCCTTAACCTAACCGTAACCCTAACCCTAACCCTTACCCTAAACCTAACCCTAACCCTAACCCTTACACAAACCCTAACCCTAACACTAACCCTAACCCTTACCCTAACCCTAACCCTAACCCTAACCCCTAACCGTAACCCTTACCCTGACCCTCACCCTAAACCTAACCCTCACCCTAACCCTTACAATTAACCTAACCCTAACCCTAAGTCCAACCCTTACCCTAAACCTAACCCTAACCTTTAACCTAACCCTAAAACTTACCCTTACCGTAACCCTAAACCTAATGCTAAACATAACCCTAACCCTAACCCTTACCCTTACCCTAACCTAACACTAACGATAAACCTAAACCTTACACTTACCCTTACCCTAAACCTAACCCTAACCCTTACCCTAAACCTAATCCTAACCCTATCCCTAACACTTATCCTTAACCTAACCCTAACACAACCCAAACCCTAACCCTAAAACATACGCTTACACTAACCCTAACTGTAACCCTAACCCTTACCCTAATCCTAAGCTTAACCCAAACACTAAACCTGACCCTCACCCTAAACCTTACCCTTACCCTAAACCTAAATCTAACTCTAACCCTAACCCTAACACTTACCCTTAACCTAACCGTAACCCTAACACTAAACCTTACCCAACCCTAACCCTAACCCTAAACCTAACCCTTACCCTAACTCTAACCCTAACACTAACCCTAACCCTTACCCTAATCTTAACCCTAACACAAACCCCTAACGGTAAACTTTACCCTGACCATAACCCTAACAATAACCCTCACCCTAAACCTTACCCTTAACCTAACCCTAAACATAACTCTAACCCTAACCCTAATGTTTACACTTACACTAACCCTAAACCTAATCCTAAAACTAACCCTAACCCTAACCCTTACCCTAACCCTAACCCTAACCCTAACCCTAACCCTAAACGTTACCCTTACCATTACCCTAAACCTAACCCTAACCCTTACCCTAAACCTATTCCTAACCCTAACCCTAACCCTTATCCTTAACCTAACCCTATCCCTAACCCTAACCCTAAACCTTACCCTTACCCTAAAACTAACCCTAACCCTTAACCTAAACCTAACCCTAAACCTAACCCTTATCCTTACCTTAACCCTAACCCTAAACCTATCCCTTAGCCTTACCGTTTCCCTAACACAAACCCTAACGCTAACCCTAACCCTAACCCTAACACATACACTTACACTAACCGTAAACCTAATCCTAACCTAACCCTTAACCTAAACCTAAACCTAACCCTAACCCTTACCCTCTCCCTTACCCTAAGCCTAACCTTAACTCCAACACTAAACCTAACCCTAACCCTAAACCTAACACTTATCCTTACCCTAAACCTAACAGTAAACGTAAAAATAATCCTAACCCTAACCCTTACCCGAACCCTAATCCTAATCCTAACCCTAACCATTAACCTAACCCTAACCCTAACACTAACCCTATCCCTTACCCTAACCCTAACCCTAACCCCTAACCGTAACCCTTACCCTGACCCTAACCCTAACCCTAACCCTCACCCTAACCCTTAACCTTAACCTAACCCTAATCCTAAATCTAACCCTAACCCTAACCTTAACCCTAACCCTTACCCTTACCCTAACCCTAAGCTTAATCCTTACCCTTACTCTAACCCTAAATCTGAACCTAAACCTAACCCTAACCCTAACCCTTAACCTTACCCTAACCCTAACCATTACCCTTACCCTAACCCTAACCCTAACCCCAACCCTAAACCTTACCCTAACCCTTACCCTAAAGCTAATCCTAACCATAACCCTAACCCTTACCATTAACCTAACCCTAACCCTAACCCTAACCCTAAAACTTACCCTTACCCTAAAATTAACCCTAACCCTAACCCAAACCCTTAACCTTAACTAAACTGAAACCCTAATCCTAACCCTTACCCTTACACTAACGCTAACCCTAACCCTAACCCTAACCCTAACACTACCCTTACCCTAACCATAACCCTAAACCTAACCCTAACTCTAATTCTAAACCTAATCCTAACCCTAAACCTAACCCTTACCCTATCCTAACCCTAATCCTAACCCTAAACCTTACCCTTACCCTAAACCTAACCCTAACCCTAAATCTAACCCTAACCCTAACCTTAACCCTAACACTTACTCTTACCCTAACCCTAACCGAAACCCTAAACCAAAACCTAACCCTAACCCTAACCCTAAACCTAAACCTAACCCTAACCCTAACCCTAAACCTAAACCTAACCCTAACTCTTACCCTTACCCTAACCCTAATCCTAACCCTAACACATAACGCTAACGCTAACCCTAACCCTAACCCCCACCCCTAACCCTAACCCTAACCCTTACCCTAACACTTACCCTAACCCTAACCCTAACCCTAACCCCTACCCTAACCCTAACACTTAACATTACCTTAACCCCTACACTAACCCTAACCCTAACACTAACCCTAACCCTAACCCTTACCCTAACCCTAACCCTAAATCTAACCCTAACCGTAACCCTAACACTAACAATTATCCTTAACCTAACCCTAACCCAAACCCTACCCTAACCCTAAAACATAACCTTACTCTAACCCTAACCGTAATCCTAACCCTTACCGTAATCCTAAACTTAACCTAAATACTAAACCTAACCTTAACCCTAAACCTTACCCTAACCCTAACCCTAACTCTAACACTAACCCTAACACTTACCCTTAACCTAACCGTAACCCTAACCCTAATCCTTACCCAACCCTAACGCTAACCCTAACCCTAACCCTTACCCTAACCTTAACCCTAACACTAAACCTAACCCTTACCCTAACCCTAACCCTAACCCAAACCCCTAACCGTAACCTTTACCCTGACCCTAACGCTAACAATAAACCTCACCCTAAACCTTACCCTTAACCTAACCCTAACCCTAACTCTAACCCTAACCCTAAACCTAACCCTTACCCTAACCCTAACCCTAACCTTTACCCTTACCCTAAGCCTAAACCTAATCCTAAACCTAACCCTAACCCTAACCCTTACCCAACCCTAACCCTAACCCTAAAACTTACCCTTACCATTACCCTAAACCTAACCCTAACCCTTACCCTAAACCTATTCCTAACCCTAACCCTTATCCTTAACCTAACCCTATCCCTAACCCTAACCCTAAACCTTACCCTTACCCTAAACCTAACCCTAACCCTTAACCTAAACCTAACCCTAAACCTAACCCTTATCCTTACCTTAACCCTAACCCTAACCCTATCCCTTACCCTTACCGTTACCCTAACGCTAACCCTAACGCTAACCCTAACCCTAACCCTAACACATACCCTTACCCTAACCGTAACCCTAACCCTAACCTAACCCTTAACCTAACCCTAAACCTAACCCTAACCCTTACCCTAACCTTTACCCTAAGCCTAACCTTAATTCCAACACTAAACCTAACCCTAAACCTAAACCTAACACTTACCCTTACCCTAACCCCAACAGTAAACCTAACCCTAATCCTAACCCTAACCCTAACCCTTACCCTTACCCTAAACCTAACCCTAACCCTAAACCTAACCGTAACCCTAAACTTAACCGTAACCCTTACCCTTACCCTAACCCTAACCCTAAACCTAATTCTAACCATAACCCTTACCCTTACTCTAAACCTAACCCTAACCCTAACCCTTACCCTGACCCTAACCCTAACGCTAACCCTAACCCATACCCTTACCCTAACCCTAACCCTAACCCTTACCCTAACCCTAACTCTAATCATAACATTAACCCTTACCCTTACCCTAACCCTAACCCTAACCCTAACACTAACCTTAACCCTAACCCTTACCCTTACCGTAACCCTAACCCTAAACTTAACCCTAACCCTAACCCTAACCCTTACCCTTATCCTAACCCTAACCCTAACCCTAACCCTTACCTGAACCCTAAACCTAACCCTAACACTTACCCTTACCCTAACCCTAACCGTAATCCTAACCCTTACCCTAACCCTAAACCTAACACTAACCCTAACACTTACCCTAACCCTAACCCTAACCCTCACCCTAACCCTTACATTTAACCTAACCGTAACCTTAACTCTAACCCTAAACCTAACCCTAACCCTTAACCTAACCCTAACCTTAACCCTTACCCTTACCCTAACACTAAACCTAACCCTAAACCTAACCCTAACCCTAACTCTTACCCTAACCCTAACCTAACACTAACCATAACCCTAAACCTTATCCTTACCCTTATCCAAAACCTAACCCTAACCCTAACCCTAATCCTAACCCTAACCCTACCCCTAACCCAAACCCTAAACCTAACCCTAAAACATACCCTTACCCTAACCTAACCATAACCCTAACACTTATCCTAATCCTAAACTTAACCCAAACACTAAACCTAACCCTAAACCTTACCCTTACCCTAACCCTAACCCTAAATCTAACCCTAACCCTAACCCTAACACTAACAATTATCCTTAACCTAACCCTAACCCAAACCCTACCCTAACCCTGAAACATAACCTTACTCTAACCCTAACCGTAATCCTAACCCTTACCGTAATCCTAAACTTAACCTAAACACTAAACCTAACCTTAACCCTAAACCTTACCCTAACCCTAACTCTAACACTAACCCTAACACTTACCCTTAACCTAACCCTAACCCTAACCCTAACCCTAACCGTAACCCTAACCTAACCCTAACCCTAACCCTTACCCTTACCCTAAACTAACACTAACGATAAACCTAAAGCTTACACTTACCCTTACCCTAAAGCTAACCCTAACCCTTACCCTAACCTAATCCTAACCCTATCCCTAACACTTATCCTTAACATAACCCTAACCCAACCCTAACCCTAAACCTAAAACATACCCTTACCCTAACCCTAACTGTAACCCTAACCCTTACCCTAATCCTAACCTTAACCCAAGCACTAAACCTAAACCTAACCCTAAACCTTACCCTTACCCTAACCCTAACCCTAACTCTAACCCTAACATTAACACTTACCTTTAACCTAACCGTAACCCTAACCCTAACCTTTACCCAACCCTAACCCTATCCATAAACCTAACCCTTACCCTAACCCTAAACCTAACACTAACCTTAACGCTTACCCTAATCCTAACCCTAACCCAAACCCCTAACCGTGACCTTTACCCTGACCCTAACCCTAACAATAAAACTCACCCTAAACCTTACCCTTAACCTAACCCTAACCCTAACTCTAACTCTAACCCTAAACCTAACCCTTACCCTAACCCTAACCCTAACCTTTACCCTTACCCTAACCCTAAAACTAATCCTAAACCTAACCCTAACCCTAACCCTTACCCTAACCCTAACCCTAACCCTAAACCTTACCCTTACCATTACCCTAAACATAACCCTAACCCTTACCCTAAAAATATTCCTAACCCTAACCCTAACCCTTATCCTTAACCTAACCCTATCCCTAACCCTAACCCTAAACCTTACCTTACCCTAAACCTAACCCTAACCCTTAACCTAAACCTACCCCTAAACCTAACACTTATCCTTACCTTAACCCTAACCCTAACCCTATCCCTTACCCTTACCGTTACCCTAACGCTAACCCTAACTTTAACCCTAACCCTAACCCTAACACATACCCTTACCCTAACCGTAACCCTAACCCTAACCTAACCCTTAACCTAACCCTAAACCTAACCCTTACCCTTACCCTAACCTTTACCCTAAGCCTAACCTTAACTCCAACACTAAACCTAACCTTAAACCTAAACCTAACACTTACCCTTACCCTAACCCCAACAGTAAACCTAACCCTAATCCTAACCCTAACCCTTACCCGTACCCTAAACCTAACCCTAACCCTAAACCTAACCGTAACCCTAAACTTAACCGTAACCCTTACCCTTACCCTAACCCTAACCCTAAAACTAATCCTAACCCTAACCCTTACCCTTACTCTAAACCTAACCCTAACCCTAACCCTTACCCTGACCCTAACCCTAACGCTAACCCTAACCCTTACCCTTACCCTAACCCTAACCCTTACCCTAACCCTAACTCTAATCATAACATTAACCCTTACCCTTACCCTAACCCTAACCCTAACCCTAAAACTAACCTTAACCCTAACCCTAACCCTAACTCTAACACTAACCCTAACACTTACCCTTAACCTAACCCTAACCCTAACCCTAACTCTAACCCTAAACCAAACGTAACCCTAACCCTAACCCTTACCCTTACCCTAAACTAACACTAACGATAAACCTAAACCTTACACTTACCCTTACCCTAAACCTAACCCTAACCCTTACCCTAACCTAATCCTAACCCTATCCCTAACACTTATCCTTAACATAACCCTAACCCAACCCTAACCCTAACCCTAAAACATACCCTTACCCTAACCCTAACTGTAACCCTAACCCTTACCCTAATCCTAACCTTAACCCAAGCACTAAACCTAAACCTAACCCTAAACCTTACCCTTACCCTAACCCTAAACCTAACTCTAACCCTAACATTAACACTTACCCTTAACCTAACCGTAACCCTAACCCTAACCTTTACCCAACCCTAACCCTAAGCATTAATCTAACCCTTACCCTAACCCTAAACCTAACACTAACCCTAACCCTTACCCTAATCCTAACCCTAACCCAAACCCCTAACCGTAACCTTTACCCTGACCCTAAACCTAACAATAAAAGTCACCCTAAACCTTACCCTTAACCTAACCCTAACCCTAACTCTAACTCTAACCCTAAACCTAACCCTTACCCTAACCCTAACCCTAACCTTTACCCTTACCCTAACCCTAAAACTAATCCTAAACCTAACCCTAACCCTAACCCTTACCCTAACCCTAACCCTAACCCTAACCCTAAACCTTACCCTTCCCATTACCCTAAACCTAACCCTAACCCTAACCCTAAACCTTACCCTTACCATTACCCTAAACCTAACACTAACCCTTACCCTAAAACTATTCCTAACCCTAACCCTAACCCTTATCCTTAACCTAACCCTATCCCTAACCCTAACCCTAAACCTTACCCTTACCCTAAACCTAACCCTAACCCTTAACCTAAACCTAACCCTAAACCTAACCCTTATCCTTACCTTAACCCTAACCCTAAGCCTATCCCTTACCCTTACCGTTACCCTAACGCTAACCCTAACGCTAACCCTAACCCTAACCCTAACACATACCCTTACCCTAACCGTAACCCTAACCCTAACCTAACCCTTAACCTAACCCTAAACCTAACCCTAACCCTTACCCTAACCTTTACCCTAAGCCTAACCTTAACTCCAACACTAAACCTAACCCTAAACCTAAACCTAACACTTACCCTTACCCTAACCCCAACAGTAAACCTAACCCTAATCCTAACCCTAACCCTTACCCTTACCCTAAACCTAACCCTAACCTTAAACCTAACCGTAACCCTAAACTTAACCGTAACCCTTACCCTTACCCTAACCCTAACCCTAAACCTAATCCTAACCCTAACCCTTACCCTTACTCTAAACCTAACCCTAACCCTAACCCTTACCCTGACCCTAACCCTAACGCTAACCCTAACCCTTACTCTTACCCTAACCCTAACCCTTACCGTAACCCTAACTCTAATCATAACATTAACCCTTACCCTTACCCTAACCCTAACCCTAACACTAACACTAACCTTAACCCTAACCCTTACCCTTACCCTAACCCTAACCCTAAACTTAACCCTAACCCTAACCCTAACCCTTACCCTTACCCTAACCCTAACCCTAACCCTAACCCTTACCTGAACCCTAAACCTAACCTTAACACTTAACCTAACCCTAACCCTAACCCTAATCCTAACCCTTACCCTAACCCTAAACCTAACCCTAACCCTAACACTTACCCTAACCCTAACCCTAACCCTAAACCTAACCCTTACACTTAACCTAACCGTAACTTTAACTCTAACCCTAAACCTAACCCTAACCCTTAACCTAACCCTAACCTTAACCCTTACCCTTACCCTAACACTAAAGCTAACCCTAAACCTAACCCTAACCCTAACCCTTACCCTAACCCTAACCTAACACTAACCATAACCCTAAACCTTATCCTTACCCTTATCCAAAACCTAACCCTAACCCTAACCCTAACCCCCACCCCTAACCCTAACCCTACCCCTAACCCAAACCCTAAACCTAACCCTAAAACATACCCTTACCCTAACCCTAACCGTAACCCTTACCCTTATCCTAATCCTAAACTTAACCCAAACACTAAACCTAACCCTAAACCTTACCCTTACCCTAACCCTAACCCTAAATCTAACCCTAACCCTAACCCTAACACTAACAATTATCCTTAACCTAACACTAACCCAAACCCTACCCTAACCCTAAATCATAAACTTACTCTAACCCTAACCGTAATCCTAACCCTTACCGTAATCCTAAACTTAACCTAAACACTAAACCTAACCTTAACCCTAAACCTTACCCTAACCCTAACCCTAACTCTAACACTAACCCTAACACTTACCCTTAACCTAACCGTAACCCTAACCCTAACCCTTACCCAACCCTAACCCTAACCCTAACCCTTATCCTAACCTTAACCCTAACATTAACCTAACCCTTACCCTAACCCTAACCGTAACCCAAACCCCTAAGCGTAACCTTTACCCTGACCCTAACCCTAACAATAAACCTCACCCTAAACCTTACCCTTAACCTAACCCTAACCCTAACTCTAACCCTAACCCTAAACCTAACCCTTACCCTAAACCTAACCCCAACCTTTACCCTTACCCTAACCCTAAACCTAATCCTAAACCTAACCCTAACCCTAACCCTTACCCTAACCCTAACCCTAACCCTAACCCTAAAACTTACCCTTACCATTACCCTAAACCTAAACCTAACCCTTACCCTAAACCTATTCCTAACCCTAACCCTAACCCTTATCCTTAACCTAACCCTATCCCTAACCCTAACCCTAAACCTTACCCTTACCCTAAACCTAACCCTAACCCTTAACCTAAACCTAACCCTAAACCTAACCCTTATCCTTACCTTAACCCTAACCCTAAGCCTATCCCTTACCCTTACCGTTACCCTAACGCTAACCCTAACGCTAACCCTAACCCTAACCCTAACACATACCCTTACCCTAACCGTAACCCTAACCCTAACCTAACCCTTAACCTAACCCTAAACCTAACCCTAACCCTTACCCTAACCTTTACCCTAAGCCTAACCTTAACTCCAACACTAAACCTAACCCTAAACCTAAACCTAACACTTACCCTTACCCTAACCCCAACAGTAAACCTAACCCTAATCCTAACCCTAACCCTTACCCTTACCCTAAACCTAACCCTAACCTTAAACCTAACCGTAACCCTAAACTTAACCGTAACCCTTACCCTTACCCTAACCCTAACCCTAAACCTAATCCTAACCCTAACCCTTACCCTTACTCTAAACCTAACCCTAACCCTAACCCTTACCCTGACCCTAACCCTAACGCTAACCCTAACCCTTACTCTTACCCTAACCCTAACCCTTACCGTAACCCTAACTCTAATCATAACATTAACCCTTACCCTTACCCTAACCCTAACCCTAACACTAACACTAACCTTAACCCTAACCCTTACCCTTACCCTAACCCTAACCCTAAACTTAACCCTAACCCTAACCCTAACCCTTACCCTTACCCTAACCCTAACCCTAACCCTAACCCTTACCTGAACCCTAAACCTAACCTTAACACTTAACCTAACCCTAACCCTAACCCTAATCCTAACTCTTACCCTAACCCTAAACCTAACCCTAACCCTAACACTTACCCTAACCCTAACCCTAACCCTAAACCTAACCCTTACACTTAACCTAACCGTAACTTTAACTCTAACCCTAAACCTAACCCTAACCCTTAACCTAACCCTAACCTTAACCCTTACCCTTACCCTAACACTAAAGCTAACCCTAAACCTAACCCTAACCCTAACCCTTACCCTAACCCTAACCTAACACTAACCATAACCCTAAACCTTATCCTTACCCTTATCCAAAACCTAACCCTAACCCTAACCCTAACCCCCACCCCTAACCCTAACCCTACCCCTAACCCAAACCCTAAACCTAACCCTAAAACATACCCTTACCCTAACCCTAACCGTAACCCTTACCCTTATCCTAATCCTAAACTTAACCCAAACACTAAACCTAACCCTAAACCTTACCCTTACCCTAACCCTAACCCTAAATCTAACCCTAACCCTAACCCTAACACTAACAATTATCCTTAACCTAACACTAACCCAAACCCTACCCTAACCCTAAATCATAAACTTACTCTAACCCTAACCGTAATCCTAACCCTTACCGTAATCCTAAACTTAACCTAAACACTAAACCTAACCTTAACCCTAAACCTTACCCTAACCCTAACCCTAACTCTAACACTAACCCTAACACTTACCCTTAACCTAACCGTAACCCTAACCCTAACCCTTACCCAACCCTAACCCTAACCCTAACCCTTATCCTAACCTTAACCCTAACATTAACCTAACCCTTACCCTAACCCTAACCGTAACCCAAACCCCTAAGCGTAACCTTTACCCTGACCCTAACCCTAACAATAAACCTCACCCTAAACCTTACCCTTAACCTAACCCTAACCCTAACTCTAACCCTAACCCTAAACCTAACCCTTACCCTAAACCTAACCCCAACCTTTACCCTTACCCTAACCCTAAACCTAATCCTAAACCTAACCCTAACCCTAACCCTTACCCTAACCCTAACCCTAACCCTAACCCTAAAACTTACCCTTACCATTACCCTAAACCTAAACCTAACCCTTACCCTAAACCTATTCCTAACCCTAACCCTAACCCTTATCCTTAACCTAACCCTATCCCTAACCCTAACCCTAAACCTTACCCTTACCCTAAACCTAACCCTAACCCTTAACCTAAACCTAACCCTAAACCTAACCCTTATCATTACCTTAACCTTAACCCTAACCCTATCCCTTACCCTTACCGTTACCCTAAAGCTAACCCTAACGCTAACCCTAACCCTAACCCTAACACATACCCTTACCCTAACCGTAACCCTAACCCTAACCTAACCCTTAACCTAACCCTAAACCTAACCCTAACCCTTACCCTAACCTTTACCCTAAGCCTAACCTTAACTCCAACACTAAACCTAACCCTAAACCTAAACCTAACACTTACCCTTACCCTAACCCCAACAGTAAACCTAACCCTAATCCTAACCCTAACCCTTACCCTTACCCTAAACCTAACCCTAACCCTAAACCTAACCGTAACCTTAAACTTAACCGTAACCCTTACCCTTACCCTAACCCTAAACCTAAACCTAATCCTAACCCTAACCCTTACCCTTACTCTAAACCTAACCCTAACCCTAACCCTTACCCTGACCCTAACCCTAACGCTAACCCTAACCCTTACCCTTACCCTAACCCTAACCCTTACCCTAACCCTAACTCTAACCATAATCCTAACCCTTACCCTAACCCTAAACCTAACACTAACCCTAACACTTACCCTAACCCTAACCCTCACCCTAACCCTTACACTTAACCTAACCGTAACCTTAACTCTAACCCTAAACCTAACCCTAACCCTTAACCTAACCCTAACGTTAACCCTTACCCTTACCCTAACACTAAACCTAACCCTAAACCTAACCCTAACCCTAACCCTTACCCTAATCCTAACCTAACACTAACCATAACCCTAAACCTTATCCTTACCCTTATCCAAAACCTAACCCTAACCCTAACCCTAACCCTAACCCTAACCCTACCCCTAACCCAAACCCTAAACCTAACCCTAAATCATACCCTTACCCTAACCCTAACTGTAACCCTAACCCTTATCCTAATCCTAAACTTAACCCAAACACTAAACCTAACCCTAAACCTTACCCTTACCCTAACCCTAACCCTAAATCTAACCCTAACCCTAACACTAACACTAACAATTATCCTTAACCTAACCCTAACCCAAACCCTACCCTAACCCTGAAACGTAACCTTACTCTAACCCTAACTGTAATCCTAACCCTTACCGTAATCCTAAACTTAACCTAAACACTAAACCTAACCTTAACCCTAAACCTTACCCTAACCCTAACCCTAACTCTAACACTAACCCTAACACTTACCCTTAACCTAACCGTAACCCTACCCCTAACCCTTACCCAACCCTAACCCTAACCCTAACCCTAACCCTTATCCTAACCTTAACCCTAACACTAAACCTAACACTTAACCTAACCCTAACCCTAACACAAACCCCTAACCGTAACCTTTACCCTGACCCTAACCCTAACAATAAACCTCACCCTAAACCTTACCCTTAACCTAACTCTAACCCTAACTCTAACCCTAAACCTAAACCTACCCTTACCCTAACCCTAACCCTAACTTTTACTCTTACCCTAACCCTAAACTTAATCCTAAACCTAACCCTAACCGTAACCCTTACCCTAACCCTAACCCTAACCCTAACCCTTACCCTTACCCTAATCCTAACCCTAACCCTAACCCTTACCAGAACCCTAAACCTAACCCTAACCCTAACCGTAACCCTAACCCTTATCCTAATCCTAAACTTAACCCAAACACTAAACCTAACCCTAAACCTTACCCTTACCCTAACCGTATCCCTAACCTTTACCCTTACCCTAACCCTAAACCTAATCCTAAATCTAACCCTAACCCTAACCCTTACCCTAACCCTAACCCTAACCCTAACCCTAAAACTTACCCTTACCATTACCCTAAACCTAACCGTAACCCTTACCCTAAACCTATTCCTAACCCAAACCCTAACCCTTATCCTTAACCTAACCCTATCCCTAACCCTAACCCTAAACCTTACCCTTACCCTAAACCTAACCCTAATCCTTAACCTAAACCTAACCCTAAACCTAACCCTTATCCTTACCTTAACCCTAACCCTAACCCTATCCCTTACCCTTACCGTTACCCTAACGCTAACCCTAACGCTAACCCTAACCCTTAACCTAAAACATACCCTTACCCTAACTGTAACCCTAACCCTAACCTAACCATTAACCTAACCCTAAACCTAACCCTAACTCTTACCCTAACCCTTACGCTAAGCCTAACCCTAACTCAAACATTAAACCTAACCCTAACCCTAAACCTGACACTTACCCTTGCCCTAACCCCAACAGTAAACCTAACAATAATCCTAACCCTAACCCTTACCCGAACCCTAACCCTAATCCTAAACCTAACCCTTAACCTTACCCTAAATCTAACCCTAACCCTAAACCTAACCGTAACCCTAAACTTAACCCTAACCCTTACCCTTACCCTAACCCTAACCCTAAACCTAATCCTAACCCTACCCCTTACCCTTACCCTAAACCTAACCCTAACCCTAACCCTTACCCTGACCCTAACCCTAATGCTAACCCTAACCCTTACCCTTACCCTAACCCTAACCCTTACCCTAACCCTAACTCTAATCATAACATTAACCCTTACCCTTACTCTAACCCTAACCCTAACCCTAACACTAACCTTAACCCTAACACTTACCCTTACCCTAACCCTAACCCTAAACTAAACCCTAACCCTAACCCTAACCCTTACCCTTACCCTAACCCTAACCCTAACCCTAACCCTTACCTGAACCCTAAACCTAATCCTAACACTCACCCTAACCCTAACCCTAACCCTAATCCTAACCCTTACCCTAACCCTAAACCTAACCCTAACCCTAACACTTACCCTAACCCTAACCCTAACCCTCACCCTAACCCTTACACTTAACGTAACCGTAACCTTAACTCTAACCCTAAAACTAACCCTAACCCTTAACCTAACCCTAACCCTAACCCTTACCCTTACCCTAATCCTAAACCTAACCCTAACCCTAACCATTACCCTAACCCTAACCTAACACTAACCATAACCCTAAACCTTATCCTTACCCTTATCCTAAACCTAACTCTAACCCTTACCCTAAACCTAATCCTAACCCTATCCCTAACCCTTAACCTTAACCTACCCCTAACCCAAACCCTAACCCTAACCCTAAAACATACCCTACCATAACCCTAACCGTAACCCTAACCCTTATCCTAATCCTAAACTTAACCCAAACACTAAACCTAACCCTAAACCTTACCCTTACCCTAACCCTAAACCTAAATCTAACCCTAACCCTAACCCTAACAATTATCCTTAACCTAACCCTAACCCAAACCCTAACCTTAACCCTAAAACATACCCTTACTCTAACCCTAACCTTAATCCTAACCCTTACCGTAATCCTAAACTTAACCTAAACACTAAACCTAACCCTAACCCTAAACCTTACCCTAACGGTAACCCTAACTCTAACCCTAACCGTAACACTTACCCTTACCCTAACCCTAAACCTAACCCTAATCCTTACCCTAACCTTAACCCTAACCTAACCCTAACACTTACCCTTACTCTAACCATAACCCTAAGCCTAACACTTAACCTAACCCAAACCCTAAACCTAACTCTTAATCTTACCCTAACCCTAACCCTTATCCTAACCCTAACCCTAACCCCTAACACTTAACCTAACCCTAACCCTAAACCTAACTCTGAATCTTACCCTAACCCTAACGCTTATCCTAACCCTAACCCTAACCCCTAACCCTAACCGTAACCCTAACCCTAACCCTACCCTTACACTTATCCTTACCTTAACCCTAACCCTAACACTTACGCTTACAATAAGCCTAACCCTAAACCTTAACCTAACTCTAGCCTTAACCCTAACCCTATCCCTTACCCTAATTCTAAACCTAAATCTAACCCTAACATTAAACCTAACCCTAACCTATACACTAACCGTAACCCTCACACTTACCCTACCCCTACCCCTAACCCTAACCCTAACCTTAACCCTAACCCTAACCCTAACCCTTACCCCTAACCTAACCCTAACCCTAACCCTAACCCTTGTCCTAACCCTAACAATTACCCTTAACCTAACCCCTAACCTAACCCTATCCCTAACCCTAACCCTTACCCTAAACCTAACCCTAACCCTAACTCTTACATTACCCTAACCCTAACCCTAACCCTAAACCTAACCCTAACCCTAACCCTAACACTTACTCTAACCCTAACCTTAACCCCAACACTAAACCTAAACCTAACCCTAACCCTAACCATTACAGGTACCCTAACTCTAAACCTAAACCTAAACCTAACCCTAACCCTAACACTTACCCTAACCCTAACCCTAATCCTAACCCTTAGCCTAACACCTAACCCTAACCCTAACCCTAACCCTAACGCTTATCCTTACCCAAACCCTAACCCTAACCCTAACACTTACCCTAACCTTGACCCTAACCCTTCGCTAATCCTAACCCTAACACTTACCCAACCCTAACCCTAACCCTAAACCTTACCCTAACCCTAACACCTAACCCTAACCCTAACCCTAACCCTAACGCTTATCCTTACCCAAACCCTAACCCTAACCCTAACACTTACCCTAACCTTGACCCTAACCCTTCGCTAATCCTAACCCTAACACTTACCCAACCCTAACCCTAAACCTAACCCTTACCCTAACCCTAACCCTAACACTAAACCTAAACCTAACCCTAACCCTGACCCTAATCCTAACAATAACCCTCACCCTAAACCTTACCCTTAACCTCACCCTAACCCTAACTCTAACCCTAACCTTGAACCTAACCCTTACCCTAACCAAACCCTAACCCTTACCCTTACCCTAACCCTAAACCTAACCCTAAACCTAACCCTAACCCTAACCCTTACCCTAACCCTAACTTTAACCCTAACCCTAAACCTTACCTTTACCATTACCCTAAACTTAACCCTAACCCTTACCCTAAACCTATTCCTAATCCTAACCCTAATCCTTAACCTAACCCTATCCCTAACCCTAACCCTAAACCTTAACCTTACCCTAAACCTAACCCTAAGCATTAATCTAAACCTAACCTTAAACCTAACCCTTATCCTTACCTTAACCCTACCCCTAACCCTAACCCTTACACTTACCCTAACGCTAACCCTAACCCTAACCCTAACGCTAACCCTAACACATACCCGTACCCTAACCCTAACCCTAACCTAACCCTTAACCTAAACCTAACCCTAACCCTAACCCTTATCCTTACCTTAACCCTAAACCTAACCCTTACCCTTACCCTAACGCTAATCCTAACACTAACCCAAACACATACCCTTACCCTAAACCTAACCCTAACCTAACCCTTAACCTAACCCTAAACCTAACCCTAACCCTAACCCTTACCCTAACCCTAACCTTAAAACCAACACTAAACCTAACCCTAACCCTAACCCTAACACTTACCCTTACCCTAACCCTAACCCTAAACCTAACCATAACCCTAACCCTAACCCTTACCCGAACCCTAACCCTAAACCTTACCCTTACCGTAACCCTAACCCTAAATCTAACCCTAACCTAACCCTAACCCTATCCCTTAACCTAACCCTAACCCTAATCCTAACCCTAACCCTAACACTTACGCTTAACCTAAACGTAACCCTAACCCTAACACTTACCCAACCATAACCCTAACCCAAACCCTAACCGTTACCCTAACCCTAAACCTAACAATAACCCTAACCCTTACCCTAACCCTAACCCTAACCCAAACACCTAATCGTAACCCTTACCTTGACCCTAACCCTAACAATAACCCTCACCCTAATCCTTACCCTTAACCTAACCCTAACCCTAACTCTAACCCTAACCCTAACCCTAACCTTTACCCTAAACCTAACCCTAACCCTTACCCTTACCCTAACCCTATACCTTACCCTAACCCTAACCCTAACCCTTACCCTACCCCTAACCCTAACCCTAACCCTAACCCAAACCCCAATCCTTACCCTTACCATTACCCTAAACCTAACACTAAACCTTACCCTAAAACTATTCCTAACCCTATCCCTTATCCTTAACCTAAACCTAACCCTAACCCTAACCCTTATCCTTACCTTAACCCTAACCCTAACCCTTACCCTTACCCTAACGCTAACTCTAACCCTAAACCTAACCCTAACCCTAACCTAACCCTTAACCTAACACTAAACCTAACCCTAACCCTAACCCTTACCCTAACCCTAACCTTAAATCCAACACTAAACCTAACCCTAACCCTAACCCTAACACTTACCCTTACCCTAACCCTAACCCTAAACCTAACCATAACGCTAACCCTAACCCTTACCCGAACCCTAAACCTAACCCTAACCCTAGCCGTAACCCTAACCCTTATCCTAATCCTAAACTTAACCCAAACACTAAACCTAACCCTAAATTTTACCCTTACCCTAACCCTAACCCTAAATCTAACCCTAACCCTAACCCTAACCCTAACAATTATTCTTAACCTAACCCTAACCCAAACCCTAACCCTAACCCTAAAACATACCCTTACTCTAACCCTAACCGTAATCCTAACCCTTACCCTAATCCTAACCTAAACCTAAACACTAAACCTAACCATAACCCTAAACCTTACCCTAACCCTAACCCTAACTCTAACACTAACCCTAACACTTACCCTTAACCTAACCGTAACCCTAACCCTAACCCTTACCCAACCCTAACCCTAACCCTAACCCTAACCCTTACCCTAACCTTAACCCTAACACTAAACCTAACCCTTACCCTAACCCTAACCCTAACCCAAACCGCTAACCGTAACCTTTACCCTGACCCTAACCCTAACAATAACCCTCACCCTAAACCTTACCCTTAACCTAACCCTAACCCTAACTCTAACCCTAACCCTAAACCTAAACCTTACCCTAACCCTAACCCTAACCTTTACCCTTACCCTAACCCTAAACCTAATCCTAAACCTAACCCCAACCCTAACCCTAACCCTTACCCCAACCCTAACCCTAAACCTAACACTAACCCTAACCCATACCCTTTCCCTAAACCTACCGTAACCCTAAACCTAACCCTTACCCTTACCAAACCCTAACCCTAAACCTAACCCTAACCCTAACCCTAATCCTAACCCTAACCTTAACCCTAACCCTAACCCTAACCCTTACCCTTACCCAAACCCTAACCCTAACCCTAACCCTAACACTTACGCTTACAATAACTCTAACCCTAACCCTTAACCTGACTCTAGCCTTAACCCTAACCCTATCCCTTACCCTAAACTTAAACCTAAATCTAACCCTAACATTAACCCTAACCCTAACCTATACTCTAACCCTAACCCTCACCCTTACCCTACCCCTAACCCTACCCCTAAACCTAACCTTAATCCTAACCCTAACCCTAACCCTTACCCCTACCCTAACCCTAACCCTAACCCTAACCCTAAACCTTGTCCTAACCCTAACCCTAACCCTAACAATTACCCTTACCCTAACCCCTAACCTAACCCTAACCCTAACCCTAACCCTAACCCTTACCCTAAACCTGACCCTAACCCTAACTCTTACTATTACCCTAACCCTAACCCTAACCCTAAACCTAACCCTAACCCTAACCCTAACACTTACCCTAACCCTAACCTTAACCCCAACACTAAACCTAAACCGAACCCTAACCCTAACCCTTACACTTACCCTAACCCTAACCCTAAACCTAACCCTAACCCTAATACTAACACTTACCCTAACCCTAATCCTAACCCTTACTCTAACACCTAACCCTAACCCTAACCCTAACCCTAACGCTTACCCTTACCCAAACCCTAACCCTAACCCTAACACTTACCCTAACCTTGACCCTAACCCTTCCCTAATCCTAACCCTAACCCTTACCCAACCCTAACCCTAACCCTAACCCTAAACCTTACCCTAACCCTAACCCTAACACTAAACCTAACCCTTACCCTAACCCTAACCCTAACCCAAACCCCTAAAGGTAACCTTTACCCTGACCCTAACCCTAACAATAACCCTCACCCTAAACCTTACCCTTAACCTCACCCTAACCCTAACTCTAACCCTAACCCTGAACCTAACCCTTACCCTAACCACACCCTAACCCTTACCCTTACCCTAACCCTAAACCTAACCCTAAACCTAACCCTAACCCTAACCCTTACCCTAATCCTAACTTTAACCCTAACCCTAAACCTTACCCTTACTATTACCCTAAACCTAACCCTAACCCTTACCCTAAACCTATTCCTAACCCTCACCCTAATCCTTAACCTAACCCTATCCCTAACCCTAACCGTAAACCTTAACCTTACCCTAAACCTTACCCTAATCCTTAATGTAAACCTAACCCTAAACCTAACCCTTATCCTTACCTTAACCCTAACCCTAACCCTAACCCAAACCCCTAAAGGTAACATTTACCCTGACCCTAACCCTAACAATAACCCTCACCCTAAACCTTACCGTTAACCTCACCCTAACCCTAACTCTAACCCTAACCCTGAACCTAACCCTTACCCTAACCACACCCTAACCCTTACCCTTATCCTAAACCTAAACCTAAACCTAAACCTAACCCTAACCCTAACCCTTACCCTAACCCTAACTTTAACCCTAACCCTAAACCTTACCCTTACCATTACCCTAAACCTAACCCTAACCCTTACCCTAAACCTATTCCTAACCCTAACCCTCACCCTAATCCTTAACCTAACCCTATCCCTAATCCTAACCGTAAACCTTAACCTTACCCTAAACCTAACGCTAACCCTTAATGTAAACCTAACCCTAAACCTAACCCTTATCCTTACCTTAACCCTAACCCTAACCCTAACCCTTACCCTTACCCTAACGCTAACGCTAACCCTAACCATAACGCTAACCCTAACACATACCCGTACGCTAACTCTAACCCTAACCTAACCCTTAACCTAACCCTAAACCTAACCCTAACCCTTACCCTAACCCTTACCCTAAGCCTAACCTTAACTCCAACACTAAACCTAACCCTAACCCTAACCCTAACAATTACCCTTACCCTAAACCTAACCTAAACCTAACTATAAACCTAACCCTAACCCTTACCGTTACCCTAACCCTAACCCTAAACTTAACCCTAACCACAACCCCAACCCTTACCCTTACCCTAACCCTAACCCTAACCCTTACCCTAACCCTGAACCTAACCCTAACCCTAACACTTACCCTAACCCTAACCCTAACCCTAATCCTAACACTTACCCTAACCCTAAACCTAACTCTAACCCTAACACTTACCCTAACCCTAACCCTAACTCTAACCCTAACCCTACCATTAACACTAACCCTAACCCTTAACCTAACCCTAACCCTAACCCTTACCCTTACCCTAACCCTAAACCTAACCCTAAACCTAACCCTAACCCTAACCCTTACCCTTACCCTAAACTAACACTAACCATAACCCTAAACCTTCCCCTTCCCCTTCCCTTAAACCTAACTCTAACCCTTACCTAAACCTAATCCTAACCCTATCCCTAACCCCTACACTTAACCCTAACCCTAACCTAATACTAACCCTAACCCTAACACTTACCCTTACCCTAACCCTAACCCTAAACCTAACCATAACCCTAACCCTAACCCTTACCCGAACCCTAAACCTAACCCTAACCCTAACCGTAACCCTAACCCTTATCCTAATCCTAAACTTAACCCAAACACTAAACCTAACCCTAACACTTATCCTAATCCTAAACTTAACCCAAACACTAAACCTAACCCTAAACCTTACCCTTACCCTAACCGTTACCCTAAATCTAACCCTAACCCTAACCCTAACCCTAACAATTATCCTTAACCTAACCCTAACCCAAACCCTAACCCTAACCCTAAAACATACCCTTACTCTAACCGTAACCGTAATCCTAACCCTTACCCTAATCCTAACCTTAACCTAAATACTAAACCTAACCCTAACCCTAAACCTTACCCTAACCCTAACTCTAACTCTAACACTAACCCTAACACTTACCCTTAACCTAACCGTAACCCTAACCCTAACCCTTACCCAACCCTAACCCTAACCCTAACCCTAACCCTAACCCTAAACCTTGTCCTGAACCTAACCCTAACCCTAACAATTACCCTTACCCTAACACCTAAACTAACCCTAACCCTAACCCTAACACTTACCCTAAACCTGACCCTAACCCTAACTCTTACTATTACCCTAACCCTAACCCTAACCCTAAACCTAACCCTAACCCTAACCCTAACACTTACCCTAACCCTAACCTTAACCCCAACACTAAACCTAAACCGAACCCTAACCCTAACCCTTACACTTACCCTAACCCTAACCCTAAACCTAACCCTAACCCTAATCCTAACACTTACCCTAACCCTAATCCTAACCCTTACTCTAACACCTAACCCTAAACCTAACCCTAACCCTAACGCTTACCCTTACCCAAACCCTAACCCTAACCCTAACACTTACCCTAACCTTGACCCTAACCCTTCCCTAATCCTAACCCTAAACCTTACCCAACCCTAACCCTAACCCTAACCCTAAACCTTACCCTAACCCTAACCCTAACACTAAACCTAACCCTTACCCTAACCCTAACCCTAACCCAAACCCCTAAAGGTAACCTTTACCCTGACCCTAACCGTAACAATAACCCTCACCCTAAACCTTACCCTTAACCTCACCCTAACCCTAACTCTAACCCTAACCCTGAACCTAACCCTTACCCTAACCACACCCTAACCCTTACCCTTACCCTAACCCTAAACCTAACCCTAAACCTAACCTTAACCCTAACCCTTACCCTAACCCAAACTTTAACCCTAACCCTAAACCTTACCCTTACCATTACCCTAAACCTAACCCTAACCCTTACCCTAAACCTATTCCTAACCCTCACCCTAATCCTTAACCTAACCCTATCCCTAACCCTAACCGTAAACCTTAACCTTACCCTAAACCTAACCCTAACCCTTAATCTAAACCTAACCCTAAACCTAACCCTTATCCTTACCTTAACCCTAACCCTAACCCTTACCCTTACCCTAACATTAACGCTAACCCTAACCCTAACGCTAACCCTAACACATACCCGTACCCTAACCCTAACCCTAACCTAACCGTTAACCTAACCCTAAACCTAACCTTAACCCTTACCCTAACCATTACCCTAAGCCTAACCTTTACTAAAACACTAAACCTAACCCTAACCCTAACCCTAACAATTACCCTTACCCTCACCCTAACCCTAAACCTAACTATAAACCTAACCCTAACCCTTACCGTTACCCTAACCCTAACCCTAAACTTAACCCTAACCACAACCCCAACCCTTACCCTTACCCTAACCCTAACCCTAACCCTTACCCTAATCCTAAACCTAACCCTAACCCTAACACTTACCCTAACCCTAACCCTAACCCTAATCCTAACACTTACCCTAACCCTAAACCTAACCCTAACCCTCACCCTAACCCTTACACTTAACCTAACCCTAACCCTAACTCTAACTCTAACCCTAACATTAACACTAACCCTAACCCTTAACCTAACCCTAACCCTAAACCTTACCCTTACCCTAACCCTAAACCTAACCCTAAACCTAACCCTAACCCTAACCCTTACCCTTAAGCTAAACTAACAGTAACCATAACCCTAAACCTTCCCCTTCCCCTTCCCCTAAACCTAACCCTAACCCTTACCTAAACCTAATCCTAACCCTTTCCCTAACCCTTACACTTAACCTAACCCTAACCCTAACCTAACACTAACCCTAACCCTAACACTTACCCTTAACCTAACCCTAACCCTAAAACTAACCATAACCCTAACCCTAACCCTTACCCGAACCCTAAACCTAACCCTAACCCTAACCGCAACGCTAACCCTTATCCTAATCCTAAACTTAACCCAAACACTAAACCTAACCCTAAACCTTACCCTTACACTAACCGTAACCCTAAATCTAACCCTAACCCTAACCCTAACCCTAACAATTATCCTTAACCTAACCCTAACCCAAACCCTAACCCTAACCCTAAAACATACCCTTACTCTAGCCGTAACCGTAATCCTAAACCTTACCCTAATCCTAACCTTAACCTAAACACTAAACCTAACCCTAACCCTAAACCTTACCCTAACTCTAACACTAACCCTAACACTTACCCTTAACCTAACCGTAACCCTAACCCTAACCCTTACCCAACCCTAACCCTAACCCTAACCCTAACCCTTACCCTAACATTAACCCTAACACTAAACCTAACCCTTACCCTAACCCTAACCCTAAACCTAATACTCACCCTAAACATTACACTTAACCTAACCCTAACCCTAACTCTAACCCTAACCCTAACATTAACAGTAAACCTAACCCTTAACCTAACCCTAACCCTAACCTGTACCCTTACCCTAACCCTAAACCTAACCCTAAACCTAACCCTAACCCTTACCCTTACCCTAAACTAACACTAACCATAACCCTAAACCTTCCCCTTCCCCTTTCCCTAAACCTAACCCTAACCCTTACCTAAACCTAATCGTAACCCTATCCCTAACCCTTATCCTTAACCTAACCCTAACCCAAACCCTAACCCTAACCCTAAAACATACCCTTACCCTAACCCTAACAGTAACCCTAACCCTTATCCTAATCCTAACCTTAACCCAAACACTAAACCTAACCCTAACCCTAAACCTTACCCTTACCCTAACCCTAACCCTAAATCTAACCCTAACCCTAACCCTAACCCTAACACTTACCCTTAACCTAATTGCAACCCTAACCTTAACCCTTACCCAACCATAACCCTAACCCAAACCCTAACCGTTACCCTAACCCTAACCCTAACAATAACCCTAACCCTAACCCTTAACCTGACTCTAGCCTTAACCCTAACCCTATCCCTTACCCTAAACCTAAACCTAAACCTAACCCTAACATTAACCCTAACCCTAACCTATACTCTAACCCTAACCCTCACCCTTACCCTACCCCTAACCCTACCCCTAACCCTAACCTTAATCCTAACCCTAACCCTAACCCTTACCCCTACCCTAACCCTAACCCTAACCCTAACCCTAACCCTTGTCCTAACCCTAACCCTAACCCTAACAATTACCCTTACCCTAACCCCTAACCTAACCCTAACCCTAACCCTAACCCTAACCCTTACCCTAAACCTGACCCTAACCCTAACCCTAACGCTTACCCTTACCCAAACCATAACCCTAACCCTAACACTTACCCTAACCTTGACCCTAACCCTTCCCTAATCCTAACCCTAAACCTTACCCAACCCTAACCCTAACCCTAACCCTAAACCTTACCCTAACCCTAACCCTAACATTAAACCTAACCCTTACCCTAACCCTAACCCTAACCCAAACCCCTAAAGGTAACCTTTACCCTGACCCTAACCGTAATAATAACCCTCACCCTAAACCTTACCCTTAACCTCACCTTAACCCTAACTCTAACCCTAACCCTGAACCTAACCCTTACCCTAACCACACCCTAACCCTTACCCTTACCCTAACCCTAAACCTAACCCTAAACCTAACCCTAACCCTAACCCTTACCCTAACCCTAACTTTAAACCTAACCCTAAACCTTACCCTTACCATTACCCTAAACCTAACCCTAACCCTTACCCTAAACCTATTCCTAACCCTAACCCTCACCCTAATCCTTAACCTAACCCTATCCCTAACCCTAACCGTAAACCTTAACCTTACCCTAAACCTAACCCTAACCCTTAATCTAAACCTAACCCTAAACCTAACCCTTATCCTTACCTTAACCCTAACCCTAACCCTAACCCTTACCCTTACCCTAACGCTAACGCTAACCCTAACCCTAACGCTAAACCTAACACATACCCGTACGCTAACTCTAACCCTAACCTAACCCTTAACCTAACCCTAAACCTAACCCTAACCCTTACCCTAACCCTTACCCTAAGCCTAACCTTAACTCCAACACTAAACCTAACCCTAACCCTAACCCTAACAATTACCCTTACCCTAAACCTAACCTAAACCTAACTATAAACCTAACCCTAACCCTTACCGTTACCCTAACCCTAACCCTAAACTTAACCCTAACCACAACCCCAACCCTTACCCTTACCCTAACCCTAACCCTAACCCTTACCCTAACCCTGAACCTAACCCTAACCCTAACACTTACCCTAACCCTAACCCTAACCCTAATCCTAACACTTACCCTAACCCTAAACCTAACTCTAACCCTAACACTTACCCTAACCCTAACCCTAACTCTAACCCTAACCCTAACATTAACACTAACCCTAACCCTTAACCTTACCCTAACCATAACCCTTACCCTTACCCTAACCCTAAACCTAACCCTAAACCTAACCCTAACCCTAACCCTTACCCTTACCCTAAACTAACGCTAACCATAACCCTAAACCTTCCCCTTCCCCTTCCCCTAAACCTAACTCTAACCCTTACCTAAACCTAATCCTAACCCTATCCCTAACCCCTACACTTAACCCTAACCCTAACCTAATACTAACCCTAACCCTAACACTTACCCTTACCCTAACCCTAACCCTAAACCTAACCATAACCCTAACCCTAACCCTTACCCGAACCCTAAACCTAACCCTAACCCTAACCGTAACCCTAACCCTTATCCTAATCCTAAACTTAACCCAAACACTAAGCCTAACCCTAACCCGTATCCTAATCCTAAACTTAACCCAAACACTAAACCTAACCCTAAACCTTACCCTTACCCTAATCGTTACCCTAAATCTAACCCTAACCCTAACCCTAACCCTAACAATTATCCTTAACCTAACCCTAACCCAAACCCTAACCCTAACCCTAAAACATACCCTTACTCTAACCGTAACCGTAATCCTAACCCTTACCCTAATCCTAACCTTAACCTAAACACTAAACCTAACCCTAACCCTAAACCTTACCCTAACCCTAACTCTAACTCTAACACTAACCCTAACACTTACCCTTAACCTAACCGTAACCCTAACCCTAACCCTTACCCAACCCTAACCCTAACCCTAACACTAACCCTAACCCTAAACCTTGTCCTGACCCTAACCCTAACCCTAACAATTACCCTTACCCTAACCCCTAAACTAACCCTAACCCTAACCCTAACACTTACCCTAAACCTGACCCTAACCCTAACTCTTACTATTACACTAACCCTAACCCTAACCCTAAACCTAACCCAAACCCTAACCCTAACACTTACCCTAACCCTAACCTTAACCCCAACACTAAACCTAAACCGAACCCTAACCCTAACCCTTACACTTACCCTAACCCTAACCCTAAACCTAACCCTAACCCTAATCCTAACACTTACCCTAACCCTAATCCTAACCCTTACTCTAACACCTAACCCTAAACCTAACCCTAACCCTAACGCTTACCCTTACCCAAACCCTAACCCTAACCCTAACACTTACCCTAACCTTGACCCTAACCCTTCCCTAATCCTAACCCTAACCCTTACCCAACCCTAACCCTAACCCTAACCCTAAACCTTACCCTAACCCTAACCCTAACACTAAACCTAACCCTTACCCTAACCCTAACCCTAACCCAAACCCCTAAAGGTAACCTTTACCCTGACCCTAACCCTAACAATAACCCTCACCCTAAACCTTACCCTTAACCTCACCCTAACCCTAACTCTAACCCTAACCCTGAACCTAACCCTTACCCTAACCACACCCTAACCCTTACCCTTACCCTAAACCTAAACCTAACCCTAAACCTAACCCTAACCCTAACCCTTACCCTAACCCAAACTTTAACCCTAACCCTAAACCTTACCCTTACCATTACCCTAAACCTAACCCTAAACCTTACCCTAAACCTATTCCTAACCCTCACCCTAATCCTTAACCTAACCCTATCCCTAACCCTAACCGTAAACCTTAACCTTACCCTAAACCTAACCCTAACCCTTAATCTAAACCTAACCCTAAACCTAACCCTTATCCTTACCTTAACCCTAACCCTAACCCTAACCCTTACCCTTACCCTAACGTTAACGCTAACCCTAACCCTAACGCTAACCCTAACACATACCCGTACCCTAACCCTAACCCTAACCTAACCGTTAACCTAACCCTAAACCTAACCTTAACCCTTACCCTAACCATTACCCTAAGCCTAACCTTAACTCCAACACTAAACCTAACCCTAATCCTAACCCTAACAATTACCCTTACTCTCACCCTAACCCTAAACCTAACTATAAACCTAACCCTAACCCTTACCGTTACCCTAACCCTAACCCTAAACTTAACCCTAACCACAACCCCAACCCTTACCCTTACCCTAACCCTAACCCTAACCCTTACCCTAATCCTAAACCTAACCCTAACCCTAACACTTACCCTAACCCTAACCCTAACCCTAATCCTAACACTTACCCTAACCCTAAACCTAACCCTAACCCTCACCCTAACCCTTACACTTAACCTAACCCTAACCATAACTCTAACCCTAACCCTAACATTAACACTAAACCTAACCCTTAACCTAACCCTAACCCTAACCATTACCCTTACCCTAACCCTAAACCTAACCCTAACCCTAACCCTTACCCTTAAGCTAAACTAACAGTAACCATAACCCTAAACCTTCCCCTTCCCCTTCCCCTAAACCTAACCCTAGCCCTTACCTAAACCTAATCCTAACCCTATCCCTAACCCTTACACTTAACCTAACCCTAACCCTAACCTAACACTAACCCTAACCCTAACTCTTACCCTTAACCTAACCCTAACCCTAAAACTAACCATAACCCTAACCCTTACCCGAACCCTAAACCTAACCCTAACCCTAACCGCAACGCTAACCCTTATCCTAATCCTAAACTTAACCCAAACACTAAACCTAACCCTAAACCTTACCCTTACCCTAACCGTAACCCTAAATCTAACCCTAACCCTAACCCTAACCCTAACAATTATCCTTAACCTAACCCTAACCCAAACCCTAACCCTAACCCTAAAACATACCCTTACTCTAGCCGTAACCGTAATCCTAAACCTTACCCTAATCCTAACCTTAACCTAAACACTAAACCTAACCCTAACCCTAAACCTTACCCTAACTCTAACACTAACCCTAACACTTACATTTAACCTAACCGTAACCCTAACCCTAACCCTTACCCAACCCTAACCCTAACCCTAACCCTAACCCTTACCCTAACATCAACCCTAACACTAAACCTAACCCTTACCCTAACCCTAACCCTAAACCTAATCCTCACCCTAAACATTACACTTAACCTAACCCTAACCCTAACTCTAACCCTAACCCTAACATTAACACTAAACCTAACCCTTAACCTAACCCTAACCCTAACCTGTACCCTTACCCTAACCCTAAACCTAACTCTAAACCTAACCCTAACCCTTACCCTTACCCTAAACTAACACTAACCATAACCCTAAACCTTCCCCTTCCCCTTCCCCTAAACCTAACCCTAACCCTTACCTAAACCTAATCGTAACCCTATCCCTAACCCTATCCTTAACCTAACCCTAACCCAAACCCTAACCCTAACCCTAAAACATACCCTTACCCTAACCCTAACCGTAACCCTAACCCTTATCCTAATCCTAACCTTAATCCAAACACTAAACCTAACCCTAACCCTAATCCTTACCCTTACCCTAAGCCTAACCCTAAATCTAACCCTAACCCTAACCCTAACCCTAACACTTACCCTTAACCTAATTGCAACCCTAACCCTAACCCTTACCCAACCATAACCCTAACCCAAACCCTAACCGTTACCCTAACCCTAACCCTAACAATAACCCTAACCCTTACCCTAACCCTATCCCTAACCCAAACCCCTAATCGTAACCCTTACCCTGACCCTAACCCTAACAATAACCCTCACCCTAATCCTTACCCTTAACCTAACCCTAACCCTAACTCTAACCCTAACCCTAACCCTAACTTTTACCCTAAACCTAACCCTAACCCTTACCCTTACCCTAACTCTAAAACTTACCCTAACCCTAACCCTAACCCTTACCCTACCCCTAACCCTAACCCTAACCCAAACCCTAAACCTTACCCTTACCATTACCCTAAACCTAACCCTAACCCTTACCCTAAACCTACTCCTAACCCTATCCCTTATCCTTAACCTAACCCTATCCCTAACCCTAACTCTAAATATTAACCTTACCCTAAACCTAACCCTAACCCTTAACCTAAACCTAACCCTAACCCTAACGCTTATCCTTACCTTAACCCTAACCCTAACCCTTATCCTTACTATAACGCTAACCCTAACCCTAACCCTAACACATACCCTTACCCTAAACCTAACCCTAACCCTAACCTAACCCTTAACCTAACCCTAAACCTAACCCTAACCCTAACCCTTACCCTAACCCTAACCTTAAAACCAACACTAAACCTAACCCTAACCCTAACCCTAACACTTACCCTTACCCTAACCCTAACCTTAAACCTAACCATAACCCTAACCCTAACCCTTACCAGAACCCTAAACCTAACCCTAACCCTAACCGTAACCCTAACCCTTATCCTAATCCTAAACTTAACCCAAACACTAAACCTAACCCTAAACCTTACCCTTACCCTAACCCTAACCTTAAATCTAACCCTAAACCTAACCCTAAACATAACAACTATCCTTAACCTAACCCTAACCCAAACCCTAACCCTAACCCTAAAACATACCCTTACTCTAACCCTAACCGTAATCCTAACCCTTACCCTAATCCTAACCTTAACCTAAACACTAAACCTAACCCTAACCCTAAACCTTACCCTAACCCTAACCCTAACACTAACACTAACCCTAACACTTACCCTTAACCTAACCGTAACCCTAACCCTAACCCTTACCCAATCCTAACCCTAACCCTAACCCTAACCCTTACCCTAACCTTAACCCTAACACTAAACCTAACCCTTACCCTAACCCTAATCCTAACCCAAACCCCTAACAGTAACCTTTACCCTGACCCTAAACCTAACAATAACCCTCACCTAAACCTTACCCTTAACCTAACCCTAACCCTAACTCTAACCCTAACCCTAAACCTACCCTTACCCTAACCCTTACCTAACCTTTACCCTTACACTAACCTTAAACCTAATCCTAACCCTAACCCTAACCCTAACCCTAACCCTAACCTTAACCCAAACACTAAACCTAACCCTAACCCTAAACCTTACCCTTACTGTAACCCTAACCCTAAATCTAACCCTAACCCTAACCCTAACCCTATCCCTAAACCTAACCCTAACCCTAATCCTAACCCTAACCCTAACACTTACCCATAACCTAACCGTAACCCTAACCCTAACACTTACCCAACCATAACCCTAACCCAAACCCTAACCGTTACCCTAACCCTAACCCTAACAATAACCCTAAACCTTACCATAACCCTAACACAAACCCAAACCCCTAATCCTAACCCTTACCTTGACCCTAACCCTAACAATAACCCTCACCCTAATCCTTACCCTTAACCTAACCCTAACCCTAACTCTAACCCTAACCCTAACCCTAACCTTTACCCTAAACCTAACCCTAACCCTAACCCTTACCCTTACCCTAACCCTAAACCTTACCCTAACCTTAACCCTAACCCTTACCCTACCCCTAACCCTAACCCTAACCCAAACCCCAATCCTTACCCTTACCAGTACCCTAAACCTAACCCTAAACCTTACTCTAAAACTATTCCTAACCCTATCCCTTATCCTTAACCTAAACCTAACCCTAACCCTAACCCTTATCCTTACGTTAACCCTAACCCTAACCCTTACCCTAAATCTAACCCTAACCCTAACCCTAACCCTAACCCTTACCCTTACCCTAACGCTAACGCTAACCCTAAACCTAACGCTAAACCTAACACATACCCGTACCATAAACCTAACCCTAACCTAACCCTTACCCTAACCCTAAACCTAACCTTTACCCTTACCCTAACCCTTACCCTAAGCCTAAACTTAACTCCAACACTAAACCTAACCCTAACCCTAACCCTAACAATTACCCTTACCCTAACCCTAACCATAAACCTAACTATAAACCTTACACTAACCCTTACCGTTACCCTAAACCTAACCCTAAACTTAACCCTAACCACAACCCCAACCCTTACCCTTACCCTAACCGTAACCCTAACCCTTACCCTAACCCTAAACCTAACCCTAACCCTAACACTTACCCTAACCCTAACCCTAACCCTAATCCTAACACTTACCCTAACCCTAAACCTAAATCTAACCCTAACACTTACCCTAACCCTAACCCTAACCCTCACCCTAACCCTTACACTTAACCTAACCCTAACCCTAACTCTAACCCTAACCCTAACATTAACACTAACCCTAACCCTTAACCTAACCCTAACCCTAACCCTTACCCTTACCCTAACCCTAAACCTAACCCTAAACCTAACCCTAACCCTAACCCTTACCCTTACCCTAAACTAACACTAACCATAACCCTAAACCTTCCCCTTCCCCTTCCCCTAAACCTAACCCTAACCCTTACCTAAACCTAATCCTAACCGTATCCCTAACCCTTATCCTTAACCTAACCCTAACTCAAACCCTAACCCTAACCCTAAAACATACCCTTACCCTAACCCTAACCGTAACCCTAACCCTTATCCTAATCCTAACCTTAACCCAAACACTAAACCTAACCCTAACCCTAAACCTTACCCTTACCCTAACCCTAACCCTAAATCTAACCCTAACCCTAAACCGAACCCTAACCCTTAACCTAACCCTAACCCTAATCCTAACCCTAACCCTAACACTTACCCTTAAGCTAACCGTTACCCTAACCCTAACCCTAACAATAACCCTAACCCTTACCCTAACCCTAACCCTAACCCAAACCCCTAATCGTAACCCTTACCCTGACCATAACACTAACAATAACCCTCACCCTAATCCTTACCCTTAACCTAACCCTAACCCTAACTCTAACCCTAACCCTAACCCTAACCTTTACCCTAAACCTAACCCTAACCCTTACCCTTACCCTAAACCTTACCCTAACCCTAACCCTAACCCTTACCCTACCCCTAACCCTGACCCTAACCCAAACCCTAAACCTTACCCTTACCATTACCCTAAACCTAACCCTAACCCTTACCCTAAACCTATTCCTAACCCTATCCCTTATCCTTAACCTAACCCTATCCCTAACCCTAACCCTAAACCTTACCCTTACCCTAAACCTAACCCTAACCCTTAACCTAAACCTAACCCTAACCCTAACCTTTATTCTTACGTTAACCCTAACCCTAACCCTTACCCTTACCCTAACGCTAACCCTAACCCTAACCCTAACACATACCCTTACCCTAAACCTAACCCTAACCCTAACCTAAACCTTAACCTAACCCTAAACCTAACCCTAACCCTAACCCTTACCCTAACCCTAACCTTATCTCCAAAACTAAACCTAACCCTAAACCTAAACCTAACACTTACCCTTACCCTAACCCTAACCCTAAACCTAACCATAACCCTAACCCTAACCCTTACCCGAACCCTATACCTAACCCTAACCCTAACCGTAACCCTAACGTTTATCCTAATCCTAAACTTAACCCAAACACTAAACCTAACCCTAAACCTTACCCTTACCCTAACCCTAACCCTAAACCTTACTCTTACCCTAAACCTAACCCTAAACATTAACCTAAACGTAACCCTAAACCTAACCCTTATCCTTAACTTAACCCTAACCCTAACCCTAACCCTTACCCTTACCGTTACCCTAACGCTAACCCTAACGCTAACCCTAACTCTAACCCTAACACATACCCTTACCCTAACCGTAACCCTAACCCTAACCTAACCCTTACCCTAACCCTAAACCTAACCCTAACCCTTAACCTAACCCTTACCCTTTAACTCCAACACTAAACCTAACCCTAACCCTGAACCTAACACTTACCCTTACCCTAACCCCAACAGTAAACCTGACAATAATCCTAACCCTAACCCTTACCCGAACCCTAACCCTAATCCTAACCCTAACCCTTACCCTTACCCTAAACCTAACCCTAAACCTAAACCTAACCGTAACTCTATACTTAACCCTAACCCTTACCCTTACCCTAAACCTAACCCTAACCCTAACTGTTACCCTGACCCTAACCCTAACACTAACCCTAAACCTTACCCTTAACGTAACCCTAACCCTTACCCTAATCCTATCTCTAATCATAACATTAACCCTTACCCTTACCCTAACCCTAACCCTAACCCTAACACTAACCTTAACCCTAACCCTTACCCTTACCCTAACCCTAACCCTAAAATAAACCCTAACCCTAACCCTAACCCTTACCCTTACCCTAACCCTAACCCTAAAACTAACCCTAACCCTTACCTGAACCCTAAACCTAACCCTAACACTTACCCTACACCTAACACTAACCCTAATCCTAACGCTTACCCTAACCCTAAACCTAACCCTAACCCTAACACTTACCCTAACCCTAACCCTAACCCTCACCCTAACCCTTACACTTAACCTAACTGTAACCTTAACTCTAACCCTAAACCTAACCCTAACCCTTAACCTAACCCTAACCCTAACCCTTACTCTTACCCTAACCCTAAACCTAACCCTAAACCTAACCCTAACCCTAACCCTAACCCTAACCTAACACTAACCATAACCCTAAACCTTATCCTTACCCTTATCCTAAACCTAACCCTAACCTTTACCCTAAACCTAATCCTAACCCTATCCCTAACCCTTAACCTTAACCTACCCCTAACCCAAACCCTAACCTTAACCCTAAAACATACCCTTACCCTAACCCTAACCGTAACCCTAACCCTTATCCTAATCCTAAACTTAACCCAAACACTAAACTTAACCCTAAACCTTACCCTTACCCTAACCCTAACCCTAAATCTAACCCTAACCCTAACCCTAACCCTAACAATTATCCTTAACCTAACCCTAACCCAAACCCTAACCCTAACCCTAAAACATACCCTTACTCTAACCCTAACCATAATCCAAACCCTTACCCTAATCCTAACCTTAACCTAAACACTAAACCTAACCCTAACCCTAAACCTTACCCTAAACCTAACCCTAACTCTAACCCTAACTCTAACACTTACCCTTAACCTAACCGTAACCCTAACCCTAACCCTTACCCAACCCTAACCCTAACCATAACCCTAACACCTAACCTAACCTTAACCCTAACACTAACCCTAACCCTTACCTTAACCCTAACCCTAACCCAAACCCCTAACCGTAACCTTTACCCTGACCCTAACCCTAACAATAACCCTCACCCTAAACCTTACCCTTAACCTAACCCTAACCCTAACTCTAACCCTAAACCTAAACCTAACCCTTACCCTAACCCTAAACCTAACACTTACCCTTACCCTAACCCTAACCCTAACCCTAAACCTAACCCTAAACCTAACCCTAACCCTAACCATTACCCTAACCCTAACCCTAACCCTAAACCTAACCCTAAACCTTACCCTTACCATTACCCTAAACCTAACCCTAACCCTTACCCTAAACCTATTCCTAACCCTAATCCTAACCCTTGTCCTTAATCTAATCCTATCCCAAACCCTAACCATAAACCTTATCCTTACCCTAAACCTAACACTAACCCTTAACCTAAAGCTAACCCTAACCCTAACCCTTAACCTTACCTTAACCCTAACCCTAAACCTAACCCTTACTCTTACCCTAATGCTAACCTTACCCGTAACCCTAACCCTAACCTAACCCTTAACCTAACCCCAAACCTAACCCTAACGCTAACCCTAACCCTTACCCTTACCCTAACCGTAACAGTAAACCGAACCATAATCCTAACCCTATCCCTTACCCGAACCCTAACCAAAATCCTAACCCTAATCCTTACCCTTACCCTAAACCTAACCCTAACCCTAAACTTAACCCTAACCCTTACCCTTACCCTAACCCTAACCCTAAACCTAATCCTAACCATAACCCTTACCCTTACCCTAAACCTAACCCTAAACCTAACCCTTACCCTTACCCTAACCCTAACACTAACCCTAATCCTTACCCTTACCCTAACCCTAACCCTTACCCTAACCCTAACTCTAATCATAACATTAACCCTTACCCTTATCCTAACCCTAACCCTTACCCTAACCCTAACCCTAACCCATACCCTTTCCCTAAACCTACCCTAACCCTAAACCTAACCCTTACCCTTACCAAACTCTAACCCTAAACTTAACCCTAACCCTAACCCTAATCCTAACCCTAACCTTAACCCTAACCCTAACCCTAACACTTATCCTTACCCAAACCCTAACCATAACCCTAACCCTAACACTTACAATAACCCTAACCCTAACCCTTAACCTAACCCTAACTCTAACACTTACCCTAACCCTAACCCTAACCCTAATCCTAACCTTTACCCAACCCTAAACCTAACCCTAACCCTAACACTTACCCTAACCCTAACCCTAGCAATCTCCCTAACCCTTACACTTAACCTAACCCTAACCCTAACTGTAACCCTAACCCTAACATTAACCCTAACCCTAACACTTAACCTAACCCTAACCCTAACCCTTAACCTTACCCTAACCCTAAACCTAACCCTAAACCTAACCCTAACCCTTACCCTTACCCTAACCCTAAATTAACACTAACCATAACCCTAAACCTTCCCCTTCCCCTTACCCTAAACCTAACCCTAACCCTTACCCTAAACCTAATCCTAACCCTATCCCTAACCCTTATCCTTAACCTAACCCTAACCCAAACCCTAACCCTAACCCTAAAACATACCCTTACCCTAACCCTAACCGTAACCCTAACCCTTATGCTAATCCTAACCTTAACCCAAACACTAAACCTAACCCTAACCCTAAACCTTACCCTTACCCTAACCCTAACCCTAAATCTAACCCTAACCCTAACCCTGACCCGAACCCTTAACCTAACCCTAACCCTAATTCTAACCCTAACCCTTACCCTTACCATAACCCTAACCTTAACCCTAAAACTAACCCAACCCTAACCCTTACCCTTACCCTAACCCTAACTCTAACCCAAACCATAATACTTACCCTTAACCTAACCGTAACCCTAACCCTAACCCTTACACAACCCTAACCCTCACCCAAACCCTAACCGTTACCCTAACCCTAACCCTAACACTAACCCTAACCCTTACCCTAACCCTAACCCTAACCCAAACCCTAACCGTAACCCTTACCCTGATCCTAACCCTAACAATAACCCTCACCCTAATCCTTACCCTTAACCTAACCCTAACCCTAACTCTAACCCTAATCCTAATCCTAACCCTAAACCTAACCCTAACCTTTACCCTAAACCTATCCCTAACCCTTACCCTTACCCTAACCCTAAACCTTACCCTAACCCTAACCCTAACCCTTACCCTACCCCTACCCCTAACCCTAACCCAAACCCTAAACCTTACCCTTATCATTACCCTAAACCTAACCTTAATCCTTACCCTAAACCTATTCCTAACCCTATCCCTTATCCTTAACCTGACCCTATCCCTAACCCTAACCCTAAATCTCACCCTTACCCTAAACCTAACCCTAACCCTTAACCTAAAACTAACCTTAACCCTAAACCTTATCCTTACCTTAACCCTAACCCTAACCCTTACCCTTACCTAACCCTAAATCTAACCCTAACCCTAACCCTAACCTTAACTCCAACACTAAACCTAACCCTAACCATAACCCTAACACTTACCCTTACCCTAACCCTAAACCTAAACCTAACCATAACCCTAACCCTAACCCTTACATAACCCTAAACCTAACCCTAACCCTAACCCTAAATCTAACCCTAACCCTAACCCTGACCCTAACCCTTAACCTAACCCTAACCCTAAACCTAACCCTAACCCTAACCCTTACCCTAACCCTAACCCTAATCCTAATCCTAATCCTAACCCTAAGCCTTACCTATCCCTAACCCTAATCCTAAACCTATCCCTTACCCTTACTCTAACTCTAACCTGAACCCTAAAACTAAACATAACCCTAACCCTTATCGTACCCTAACCCTAACGCTAACCCTAAACCTTACTCTTACCCTAATCCTAACCCTCACACTAACCCTAACTCTAATCCTAACATTAACACTTACCTTTACCCTAACCTTAACCCTAAACCTAAACCTAACCCTAACACTAACCTTAACATTAACCCTTACCCTTACCCTAACAATAACCCTAAATTTAACCCTAACCCTAACCCTAACCCTTACCCTTACCCTACCCCTAACCCTAACCCTAACCTTACCCTAACCTAACCCTAACCCTAACCCTAACACTTACCCTTACTCTAAACCTAACCCTTAGCGTAACACCCTAACCCTAGCCCTAACCCTAACCCTAACCCTAACTCTTATTATTACCCTAACCCTAACCCTTATCCTAACCCTAATCCTAACCCCTAACCCTAACCATAACCCTAACCCTAACCCTAAACCTTAACCTAACCCTAAACCACACCCTAACCCTAACCCTTACCCTAACCCTAACCTTAACTCCAACACTAAACCTAACCCTAACCCTAACACTAACCCTTACCCTAACCCTAACCCTAAACCTAACCATAACCCTAACCCTAACCCTAAACCTAACCCTAAACCTAAAATTAACCCTAAACCTTACCCTTATCCTAACCCTAACCCTAAACCTAATCCTAACCCTAACACTTACCATTAGCCTAAACCTAATCCTAACCCTAACCCTTAACCTTACCCGTACCCTAACCCTAACGCTAACCCAAACCCTTACCCTTACCCTAACCCTAACGCTTACCCTAACCCTAACTCTAATCCTTACATTAACCCTTACCTTTACCCTAACCCTAACCCTAAACCTAAACCTAACCCTAACACTAACCTTAACATTAACCCTTAGCCTTACCCTAAGCCTAAACTTAACACTAACCCTAACCCTAACCCTTACACTTACCCTAACCCTAACCCTAACCCTAACACTTACCCTAACCCTAAACCTAACCCTAACCCTAACACTTACCCTTACTCTAACCCTAACCCTAAGCCTCACACTTACCCTAACCCTAACCCTAACCCTAACCCTAACTCTTATCCTTACCCTACACTAACCCTTATCCTAACACTAACCCTAAACCCTAACCCTTACCCTTACCCTAACCCTAACCCTGACCCTTACCCTAACCCTGACCCTAACCCTAAACCTTACACTAACCCTAACCCTAAACCTAACCCTAACCCTTACACTTACTCTAACCCTAACCCTAAGCCTAACACTTACCCTAACCCTAACCCTAACCCTAACCCTAACTTTTATCGTTACCCTAACCCTAACCCTTATACTAACCCTAACCCTAACCCCTAACCCTAACCCTAACCCTAACCCTTACCCTAACCCTAACCCTAACCCTAACCCTTACCCTTACCCTAACCCTAAACCTTACCCTAACCCTAACCCTAATCCTTACCCTATCCCTAACCCTAACCCTAACCCAAACCGTAAACCTTACCCTTACCATTACCCTAAACCTAACCCTAAACCTATTCCTAACCCTAACACTATCCCTTATCCTTAACCTAACCCTATTCCTAACCCTAACCCTGAACCTTACCAGAACCCTAAACTTAACCCTAACCCTTAACCTAACCCTAACCCTAACCCTAACCCTTATTCTTACCTTAACCCTAACCCTAACCCTAACCCTTACCCTTACCCTAACGCTAACCCTACCTCTAACCCTAACCCAAACCCTAACACATACCCTTACCCTAAACATAACCCTAATCCTAACCTAACCCTTAACCTAACCATAAACCTAACCCTAACCCTAACCCTAACCATAACCCTAACCCTAACCCTAAACCTTAACCTAACCCTAAACCACACCCTAACCCTAACCCTTACCCTAACCCTAACCTTAACTCCAACACTAAACCTAACCCTAACCCTAACACTAACCCTTACCCTAACCCTAACTCTAAACCTAACCATAACCCTAACCCTAACCCTAAACCTAACCCTAAACCTAAAATTAACCCTAAACCTTACCCTTATCCTAACCCTAACCCTAAACCTAATCCTAACCCTAACACTTACCATTAGCCTAAACCTAATCATAACCCTAACCCTTAACCTTACCCGTACCCTAACCCTAACGCTAACCCAAACCCTTACCCTTACCCTAACCCTAACGCTTACCCTAACCCTAACTCTAATCCTAACATTAACCCTTAACTTTACCCTAACCCTAACCCTAAACCTAAACCTAACCCTAACACTAACCTTAACATTAACCCTTAGCCTTACCCTAAGCCTAAACTTAACACTAACCCTAACCCTAACCCTTACACTTACCCTAACCCTAACCCTAACCCTAACACTTACCCTAACCCTAAACCTAACCCTAACCCTAACACTTACCCTTACTCTAACCCTAACCCTAAGCCTCACACTTACCCTAACCCTAACCCTAACCCTAACCCTAACTCTTATCCTTACCCTACACTAACCCTTATCCTAACCCTAACCCTAACCCCTAACCCTTACCCTTACCCTAACCCTAACCCTGACCCTTACCCTAACACTGACCCTAACCCTAAACCTTACACTAACCCTAACCCTAAACCTAACCCTAACCCTTACACTTACTCTAACCCTAACCCTAAGCCTAACACTTACCCTAACCCTAACCCTAACCCTAACCCTAACTTTTATCGTTACCCTAACCCTAACCCTTATACTAACCCTAACCCTAACCCCTAACCCTAACCCTAACCCTAACCCTTACCCTAACCCTAACCCTAACCCTAACCCTTACCCTTACCCTAACCCTAAACCTTACCCTAACCCTAACCCTAATCCTTACCCTATCCCTAACCCTAACCCTAACCCAAACCGTAAACCTTACCCTTATCATTACCCTAAACCTAACCCTAAACCTATTCCTAACCCTAACACTGTCCCTTATCCTTAACCTAACCCTATTCCTAACCCTAACCCTGAACCTTACCAGAACCCTAAACTTAACCCTAACCCTTAACCTAACCCTAACCCTAACCCTAACCCTTATTCTTACCTTAACCCTAACCCTAACCCTAACCCTTACCCTTACCCTAACGCTAACCCTACCTCTAACCCTAACCCAAACCCTAACACATACCCTTACCCTAAACATAACCCTAATCCTAACCTAACCCTTAACCTAACCATAAACCTAACCCTAACCCTAACCCTTACTCTAACCCTAACCCTAAACCTAATCCTAACCCTAACACTTACCCTTACCCTAACCCTTACCCTTACCCTTACCCTAACCCTAACCCTAAAACTAAACCTAACCCTAACACTAACCTTAACATTAACCCTTACCCTCACCCTAACCCTAACCCTAAACTTAACCCTAACACTAATCCTAACTCTTACCCTAACCCTAACCCTAACCCTAACCGTAACCCTAACACTTACCCTTACAATAACCCTAACCCTAAGCTTAACACTTACCCTAACCCTAGCCCTAACCCTAACCCTAACTCTTATCCTTACCCTAACCCTAACCCTTATCCTAACCCTAACCCTAACCCCTAACCCTAACCGTAACCCTACCCCTAACCCTAACCCTAACCCTTACCCTTATCCTTACCCTAACTCTCAATCTAAACTTAATGATAACCAGAACCCAAAATATAACCCTTACCCTAACCCTAACCCTAACCCTAATCCTTACCCTAACCCTAACCCTAACCCATACCCTTTCCCTAAACCTACCCTAACCCTAAACCTAACCCTTACCCTTACCCAAACCCTAACCCTAAACCTAACCCTAACTCTAACCCTAATCCTAACCCTAACCTTAACCCTAACCCTAACCCTAACTCTTACCCTTACCCTAACCCTAACCCTAACCTTAACACTAATCCTAACCCTTACCATAACCCTAAACCTAAACCAAACCCCTAAACGTAACCTTTACCCTGACCCTAACCCTAACAATAACCCTCACCCAAAACCTTACCTTTAACCTAACCCTAAACCTAACTCTAACCCTAACCCTGAACCTAACCCTTACCCTAACCCTAACCCTAACCCTTACCCTTACCCTAACCCTAAACCTAAACCTAAACCTAAACCTAACCCTAACCCTAACCCTTACATTAACTCTAACCCTAACCTTACCCTTACCATTACCCTAAACCTAATCCTAACCCCTACCCTAAACCTATTCCTAACCCTAACCCTAACCCTTAACCTAACCTATCCCTAACCCTAACGCTAAACCTTAAACTTACCCTAAACCTAACCCTAACCCTTAACCCAAACATAACCCTAAACCTAACCCTTATCCTTACCTTAACCCTAACCCTGACCCTAACCCTTACCCTTACCCTAACGCTAACCCTAAACCTAACCCTAACCCTAACCCTAACACATACCCTTACCGTAACCCTAACCCTAACCCTAACCTAACCCTTAACCTAACCCTAAACCTAACCCTAACCCTTACCCTAACCCTTACCCTAAGCCTAACCTTAACTCCAACACTATACCTAAACCTAACCCTAATCCTAACACTTACCCTTCCCCTAACCCTAACCCTAAACCTAACCATAAACCTAACCCTAACCCTTAAACGAACCCTAACCCTAAGCCTAACCCTAACCTTTAACCTTACCCTAAACCTAACCCAAACCTAAACGTAACCCTAACCCTAAACTTAACCCTAACCCTTACCCTTACCCTAACCCTAAACCTAAACCTAATTTTAACCCTAACACTTACCCTTACCCTAAACCTAAACCTAACACTAACCCTTACCCTTACCCTAACCCTAACGCTAACCCTAACCCTTACCCTTACGCTAACCCTAACCCTTACCCTAACCCTAACTCTAATCATAACATTAACCCTTTCCCTTACCCTAACCCTAACCCTAACCCTAAACCTAACCCTAACACTAACCTTAACCCTAACACTTACCCTTAACCTAACCCTAACCCTAAACTTAACCCTAACCCTAACCCTAACCCTTACCCTTACCCTAACCCTAACCCTAACCCTTACCCTACCCCAAACCTAACCCTAACCCTAACACTTACCCTAACCCTAATCCTAAACCTCACCCCAACCCTTACCCTAACCCTAAATCTAACCCTAACCCTAACATTAACCCTAACCCTAACCCTTAACCTAACCCTAACCCTAACCCTAAACCTAATTCTAGCCCTAACACTTACCCTTACCCTAAACCTAAACCTAACACTAACCCTTACCCTTACCCTAACCCTAACGCTAACCTAACCCTTACCCTTACCCTAACCCTATCCCTTACCCTAACCCTAACTCTAATCGTAACATTAACCCTTTCCCTTACCCTAACCCTAACCCTAACCCTAAACCTAACCCTAACACTAACCTTAACCCTAACCCTTACCCTTAACCTAACCCTAACCCTAACCCTAAACTTAACCCTAACCCTAACCCTAAACTTAACCCTAACCCTAACCGTAACACTAAACCTAACTCTTACCCAATCCTAACCCTAACCCAAAACCTAACCGTTAACCTAATCCTAACCCTAACACTAACACTAACCCTAACCCTTATCCTAACCCTAACCCAAACCCCTAACCGTAACCCTTACCCTAACCTAACCCTAACCATAACCCTAAACCTTTCCCATACCTTACCCGAAACTTAACCCTAAACCTTACCCTAAACCTAATCCTAACCCTATCCCTAACCCTTATCCTTAACCTAACCCTAACCCAAAACTTAACCCTATCCCTAAAACATGCCCTTACCCTAACCCTAACCGTAACCCTAACCCTTATCCTAATCCTAACCTTAACCCAAACACTAAACCTAACCCTAACCCTAAAACTTACCCTTACCCTAACCCTAACCCTAAATCTAACATTAACCCTAACCCTAACCCTAACCATTAACCTAACCCTAACCCTAATCCTAACCCTAACACTTACCCTTACCCTAACCCTAACTCTAACCCTAACCCTAACACTTACCCTTAACCTAACCGTAACCCTAAACCTAAACCTTACCCAACCCTAACCCTAACCCAAAATCTAACCCTTAACCTAACCCTAACCCTAACACTAACATTTACCATAACCCTAACCCTCACCCAAACCCCTAACCGTAACCCTTACCCTGACCCTAACCATAACAATAACCCTCACCCTAATCCTTACCCTTAACCTGACCCTAACCCTAACTCTAACCCTAACCCTAACTCTAACCCAAACCCTAACCCTAAACCAAACACTGAACCTTATGCTTGCCATTACCCTAAACCTAACCCTAACCCTTACCCTAAACCTATTCCTAACCCTAACCCTATCCCTTATCCTTAAGCGAACCCTATCCCTAACCCTAATCCCAAACCTTACTCTTACCCTAAACCTCACCCTAACCCTAACCCTTATCCTTACCTTAACCTAACCCTAACCCTTATCCTTACTTTAACCATAACCCTAACCCTTATCCTTACCCTAACGCTAACCCTAAACCTAACCCTAACCCTAACCCTAACCCTAACCCAAACCCTTACCCTAACCCTAACCTTAACTCCAACACTAAACCTAACCCTAACCCTAACCCTAACACTTACCCTTACCCTAACCCTAACCCTAAACCTAACCATAACCCTAACCCTAACCCTTACCCGAACCCTAAACCTAACCCTAACCCTAAACCTAACCCTAACCCTTACCCTTACCCTAACCCTAACCCTAAACCTAATCCTAACCCTAACACTTACCCTTACCCTAAACCTAAACCTAACCCTAACCCTTACCCATATCCTAACCCTAACGCTAACCCTAACCCTTAACCTTACCCTAACCCTAAACCTTACCCTAACCCTACCTCTAATCCTAACATTAACTTTTACCTTTACCCTTACCCTAACCCTAACCCTAACCCTAAACCTAACCCTAACACTAACCTTAACCCTAACCCTTACCCTTACGCTAACCCTAACCCTAAACTTGACCCTAACTCTAACTCTAACCCTTACACTTACCCTAAACCTAACCCTAACCCTTACCCTAACCCTAACTCTAATCCTAACATTAAGCCATACCTTTACCCTAACCCTAACCCTAAACCTAAACCTAACCCTAACACTAACCTTAACATTAACCCTTACCCTTACCCTAACCCTAACCCTAAATTTAACCCTAACCCTAACCCTAACCCTTACCCTTATCCTAACCGTAACCCTAACCCTTACCCTAACCCTAACCCGAAACCTAACACTTACCCTTACTGTAACCCTAACCCTAAGCCTAACACTTACTCTAACCCTAAACCTAACCCTATCCCTTACCCGATCCCTTAACCTAACCCTAACCCTAAACCTAACCCTAACCCTAAACTTAACCCCATCCCTTACCCTTACCCTAAACCTAACCCTAAACCTAATCCTAACCCTAACACTTACCCTTACCCTAAACCTAACCCTTACCCTAACCTTTACCCGTACCCTAACCCTAAGGCTAACCCTAACCCTTACCCTTACTCTAACCCTAACCCTTACCCTAACCCTAACTCTAATCCTAACATTAACCCTCACCTTTACCCTAACCCTAACCCTAACCCTAACCCTAACTCTAACCCTAACCCTAACCCTAACCCTAACCCTAACCCTAACCCTAACGCTAACCCTAATATTTACCCTAACCCTAACCTTACCCACAACACTAAACCTAACCCTAACCCTAACCCTTACACGTACCCTAACCTTAACCGTAAACCTAACCCTAACCCTACCCCTAACACTTACCCTAACCCTAACCCTAATCCTAACCCTTAACCTAACACCTAACCCTAACCCTAAACCTAACCCTAACGCTTACCCTTACCCAAACCCTAATCCTAACCCTAACACTTACCCTAACCTTGACCCTAACCCTTCCCTAATCCTAACCCTAACACTTACCCTTACACTAAACCTAACCCCAACCCTAACCCTTACCCATATCCTAACCCTAACGCTAACCCTAACCATTATCCCTACCCTAACCCTAACCCTTACCCTAAACCTAACTCTAATCCTAACATTAACCCTTACCTTTACCCTAACCCTAACCCTAAACCTAACCCTAACACTAACCTTAACTCTAACCCTTACCGTTACCCTAACCCTAACCCTAAACCTAACCCTAACACTAATCTTAACCCTAACCCTTACCCTTAACCTAACCCTAACCCTAAACTTAACCCTAACCCTAACCCTAACCCTTACCCTTACCCTAACCCTAACCCTAACCCTTACCCTACCCTAAACCTAACCCTAACCCTAACACTTACCCTAACCCTAATCCTAAACCTCACCCCAACCCTTACCCTAACCCTAACTCTAACCCTAACCCTAACATTAACCCTAACCCTAACCCTTAACCTAACCCTAACCCTAACCCTAAACCTAACACTAACCCTTACCCTTACTCTAACCCTAACGCTAACCCTAACCCTTACCCTTACCCTCACCCTAACCCTTACCCTAACCCTAACTCTAATCATAACATTAACCCTTTCCCTTACCCTAACCCTAACCCTAACCCTAAACCTAACCCTAACACTAACCTTAACACTAACCCTAACCCTTTCCCTAACCCTAACCCAAACCCCTAACCGTAACCCTTACCCTAACCTAACCCTAACCATAACTCTAAACCTTTCCCATACCTTACCCGAAACTTAACCCTAACCCTTACCCTAAACCTAATCCTAACCCTATCCCTAACCCTTATCCTTAACCTAACCCTAACCCAAAACTTAACCCTATCCCTAAAACATGCCCTTACCCTAACCCTAACCGTAACCCTAACCCTTATCCTAATCCTAACCTTAACCCAAACACTAAACCTAACCCTAACCCTAAAACTTACCCTTACCCTAACCCTAACCCTAAATCTAACATTAACCCTAACCCTAACCCTAACCCTTAACCTAACCCTAAACCTAATCCTAACCCTAACACTAACCCTTACCCTAACCCTAACTCTAACCCTAACCTTAACACTTACCCTTAACCTAACCGTAACCCTAAACCTAACCCTTACCCAACCCTAACCCTAACCCAAACCCTAACCGTTAACCTAACCCTAACCCTAACATTAACCCTAACACTTACCCTAACCCTAACCCTCACCCAAACCCCTAACCGTAACCCTTACCCTGACCCTAACCCTAACAATAACCCTCACCCTAATCCTTACCCTTAACCTGACCCTAACCCTAACTCTAACCCTAACCCTAACTCTAACCCTAACCCTAACCCTAAACCAAACACTAAACCTTATGCTTGCCATTACCCTAAACCTAACCCTAACCCTTACCCTAAACCTATTCCTAACCCTAACCCTATCCCTTATCCTTAAGCGAACCCTATCCCTAACCCTAATCCCAAACCTTACTCTTACCCTAAACCTAACCCTAACCCTAACCCTTATCCTTACCTTAACCCTAACCCTAACCCTTATCCTTACTTTAACCCTAACCCTAACCCTTATCCTTACTCTAACGCTAACCCTAACCCTAACCCTAACCCTAACACATACCCTTACCCTAAACCTAACCCTAACCCTAACCCTTAACCTAACCCTAACCTTAACTCCAACACTAAACCTAACCCTAACCCTAACCCTAACCCTTACCCTTACCCTAAACCTAACCCTAAACCTAATCCTAACCCTAACACTTACCCTTACCCTAAACCTAACCCTAACCCTAAACCTTACCCATATCCTAACCCTAACGCTAACCCTAACCCTTACCCTTACCCTAACCCTAAACCTTACCCTAACCCTAACTCTAATCCTAACATTAACTCTTACCTTTACCCTTACCCTAACCCTAACCCTAACCATAAACCTAACCCTAACACTAACCTTAACCCTAACCCTTACCCTTACGCTAACCCTAACCCTAAACTTGACCCTAACTCTAACTCTAACCCTTACACTTACCCTAAACCTAACCCTAACCATTACCCTAACCCTAACTCTAATCCTAACATTAAGCCATACCTTTAACCTAACCCTAACCCTAAACCTAAAACTAACCCTAACACTAACCTTAACATTAACCCTTACCCTTACCCTAACCCTAAACCTAAACTTAACCCTAACCCTAACCCTAACCCTAACCCTTACCCTTACACTAACTCTAATCCTAACATTAACCCTTACCTTTACCTTACCCTAACCCTAAACCTAAACCTAACCCTAACACTAACCTTAACATTAACCCTTACCCTTACCCTAACCCTAACCCTAAACTTAACCCTAACCCTAACCCTAACCCTTACCCTTATCCTAACCATAACCCTAACCCTTACCCTAACCCTAACCCTAACCCTAACCCTTACCCTAACTGTAACCCTAACTCTAAGCCTAACACTTACTCTAACCCTAAACCTAACCCTATCCCTTACCCGATCCCTTAACCTAACCCTAACCCTAAACCTAACCCTAACCCTAAACTTAACCCCATCCCTTACCCTTACCCTAAACCTAACCCTAAACCTAATCCTAACCCTAACACTTACCCTTACCCTAAACCTAACCCTTACCCTAACCTTTACCCGTACCCTAACCCTAAGGCTAACCCTAACCATTATCCCTACCCTAATCCTAACCCTTACCCTAAACCTAACTCTAATCCTAACAATAACCCTTACCTTTACCCTAACCCTAACCCTAAACCTAACCCTAACACTAACCTTAACTCTAACCCTTACCGTTACCCTAACCCTAACCCTAAACTTAACCCTAGCCCTAACCCTAACACTTACCCTTACCCTAACCCTAACCCTTGCCCTAACCCTAACTCTAATCCTAACATTAACCCTTACCTTTACCCTAACCCTAACCCTAAACCTAAACCTAACCCGAACACAAAAATTAACATTAACCCTTACGCTTACCCTAACCTAACCCTAAACTTAACCCTAACCCTAACCCTAACCCTTACCCTTACCTTAACCCTAACGATAACCCTTACACTTACCCTTACTCTAACCCTAACCCTAAGCCTAACACATACCCTAACCCTAAACCTAACCCTAAACTTTACCCGGACCCTTAACCTAACCCTAACCCTAAACCTATCCCTAACACTAAACTTAACCCTAAACCTTACCCTTACCCTAACCCTAACCCTAAACCTAATCCTAACCCTAACACTTACCCTTACCCTAAACCTAACCCTTACCCTAACCCTTAACCGTACCCTAACCCTAACGCTAACCCTAACACTTACCCTTACCCTAACCCTAACCCTTACCCTAACCCTAACCCTAATCCTAACCCTAACACTAACCCTAACCCTAACCCTTACCCTTACCCTAACCCTAACCCTAACCCTAACCTTAACACTTACGCTTACAATAACCCTAACCCTAACCCTTAACCTAACTCTAGCCTTAACCCTAAACCTAACCCTTACCCTAAACCTAAACCTAACTCTAACCCTAACCTAAACCCTAACCCTAACCTATACACTAACCCTAAACCTCACCCTTACCCTAAACCTAACCCTAACCCTAAACCTAACCTTAACCCTAACCCTAACCCTAACCCTTACCCTTAACCTAACCCTAACCCTAATCCTAACCCTAACCCTAATACTTACCCTAACCCTAACCTTCACCCCAACACTAAACCTAAACCTAACCCTAACCCTAACCCTTACACTTACCCAATCCCTAACCATAAACCTAACCCTAACCCTAAACCTAACACTTCCCCTAACCATAACCCTAATCCGAACCCTTACCCTAACACCTAACCCTAACCCTAAACCCAACCCTAACGCTTACCCTCACCCAAACCCTAACCCTAACCCTAAAACTTACCCTAAACTTGAACCTAACCCTTCCCTAATCCTAACCCTAACACATACCCAACCCTAACCCTAACACTAACCCTAACCCGTACCCTAACCCTAAACCTAACCCAAACCCCTAAATGTAAACTTTACCCTGACCCTAACCCTAACAATAACCCTCACCCTAACCCTTACCTTTAAGCTAACCCTAACCCTAACTCTAACCCGAACCCCGCACCGAACCCTTATCCTAACCCTAACTCTAAACCTTACCCGTACCCTAAACCTAAACCTAAACCTAACCCCAACCCTAACCCTTACCCTAACCCTAACCCTAACCCTAACCCTAAAACTTACCCTTACCATTACCCTAAACCTAACCCTAACACTTACCCTAAACCTATTCCTAACCCAAAACCTAACCCTAAACCTAACCCTAACCCTAACCTAACCCTACCACTAACACTTACCCTTATGCTTACCTTAACCCTAACCCTATCCCTAAACCTTACCCTTACCCTAACGCTAACCCTAACCCTAACCCTAACCCTAACACTAACACATACCCTTACCCTAACCCTAAACCTAACCCTAACCTAACCCTTAACCTAACCCTAAACCTAACCTTAACACTTACCCTAACCCTTACCCTAAGCCTAACCTTAACTCCAACACTAAACCTAACCCTAACCCTAATCCTAACACTTATCCTTACCCTAACCCTAACCCTAAACCTAACACTAAACCTATCCCTCACCCTTACCCGAACCTTAACCCTAATCCTAACCCTAACCCTTAACCTTACCCTAAACCTAACCCAACCCTAAACCTAACCCTAAACCTAAACTTCACCCTAACCCTTACCCTTACCCTAACCCTAACCCTAAACCTAATCCTAACCCTAACCCTAACCCTTACCCTTACCCTAACCCTAACCCTAACCCTTACCCTAACCCTAACCCTAACCCTAACACTTACCCTTACTCTAAACCTAACCCTAAGCCTAACACTTACCCTAACCCTAACCCTAAACCTAACCCTAACTCTTATCCTTACCCTACCCTAACCCTTTTCCTAACCCTAACAATAACCCCTAACCCTAACCGTAACCCTAACCCTAACCCTTAACCTAACGCTAACCCTAATCCTAACCCTAACCCTTACCCTTACCCTAACCCTAACCTTAACCCTAACCCTAACCCTAACCCTTACCCTAACCCTAACCCTAACCCTAACCCTTACCCTAAACCTAACCCTAACCCTAAACCTAACCTTAACCCTAACCCTAACCCTAACCCTTACCCTTAACCTAACCCTAACCCTAATCCTAACCCTAACCCTAATACTTACCCTAACCCTAACCTTCACCCCAACACTAAACCTAAACCTAACCCTAACCCTAACCCTTACACTTACCCAATCCCTAACCATAAACCTAACCCTAACCCTAAACCTAACACTTCCCCTAACCATAACCCTAATCCGAACCCTTACCCTAACACCTAACCCTAACCCTAAACCCAACCCTAACGCTTACCCTCACCCAAACCCTAACCCTAACCCTAAAACTTACCCTAAACTTGAACCTAACCCTTCCCTAATCCTAACCCTAACACATACCCAACCCTAACCCTAACACTAACCCTAACCCGTACCCTAACCCTAAACCTAACCCAAACCCCTAAATGTAAACTTTACCCTGACCCTAACCCTAACAATAACCCTCACCCTAACCCTTACCTTTAAGCTAACCCTAACCCTAACTCTAACCCGAACCCCGCACCGAACCCTTATCCTAACCCTAACTCTAAACCTTACCCGTACCCTAAACCTAAACCTAAACCTAACCCCAACCCTAACCCTTACCCTAACCCTAACCCTAACCCTAACCCTAAAACTTACCCTTACCATTACCCTAAACCTAACCCTAACACTTACCCTAAACCTATTCCTAACCCAAAACCTAACCCTAAACCTAACCCTAACCCTAACCTAACCCTACCACTAACACTTACCCTTATGCTTACCTTAACCCTAACCCTATCCCTAAACCTTACCCTTACCCTAACGCTAACCCTAACCCTAACCCTAACCCTAACACTAACACATACCCTTACCTAACCCTAAACCTAACCCTAACCTAACCCTTAACCTAACCCTAAACCTAACCTTAACACTTACCCTAACCCTTACCCTAAGCCTAACCTTAACTCCAACACTAAACCTAACCCTAACCCTAATCCTAACACTTATCCTTACCCTAACCCTAACCCTAAACCTAACACTAAACCTATCCCTCACCCTTACCCGAACCTTAACCCTAATCCTAACCCTAACCCTTAACCTTACCCTAAACCTAACCCAACCCTAAACCTAACCCTAAACCTAAACTTCACCCTAACCCTTACCCTTACCCTAACCCTAACCCTAAACCTAATCCTAACCCTAAAACTTACCCTTACCCTAAACCTAACCATAAGCCTAACCCTTACCCTTACCCTAACCCTAACGCTAACCCCAACCCTTACCCTTACCCTAACCCTAACCCTTACCCTAACCCTAACTCTAATCATAACATTAACCCTTTCCCTTACCCTAACCCTAACCCTAACCCTAAAACTAACCCTAACACGAACCTTAACCCTAACCCTACCCTTAACCTAACCCTAACCCTAAACTTAACCATAACCCTAACCCTAACCCTTACCCTTACCCTAACCCTAACCCTAACCCATACCCTAACCCTAAACTTAACCCTAACCCTAACACTTACCCTAACCCTAACCCTAATCCTAACCCTTACCCTAACACTAAACCTAACCCTAACCCTAACACTTACCCTAACCCTAACCCAAACCCTCACCCTAACCCTTACACTTAACCTAACCCTATCCCTAACCCGTATCCTTAACCTAACCCTAACCCAAACCCTCACCCTAACCCTAAAACATGCCCTTACCCTAACCGTAACCGTAACCATAACCCTTATCCTAATCCTAACCTCAACTCAAACACTAAACCTAACCCTAACCCTAAACCTTACCCTTACCCTAACCCTAACCCTAAATCTAAACCTAACCCTAACCCTAACCCTAACCCTAATCCTAACCCTAACACTTACCCTTACCCTAACCCTAACCTTAACCCTTAAACTAACCCTAACCCTAACCCTTACCCTTACCCTTACCCTAACCCTAACTCTAACCCTAAACCTAACACTTACCCTTAACCTAACCTTAACCCTAAACCTAACCCTTACCCAACCCTAACCCTAACCCAAACCTTAACCGTTAACCTATCCCTAAACCTAACACTAACCCTAACCCTTACCCTAACCCTAACCCTAACCCAAACCCCTAACCATAACCCTTACCCTGACCCTAACCCTAACAATAAACCTCACCCTAACCCTAACCCTAACCTTTACCCTAAACCTAACCCTAACCCTTACCCTTACCCTAACCCTAAACCTAACCCTAAACCTAACCTTAACCCTTACCCTAAACCTATACCTAACCCTAACCCTATCCCTTATCCTTAACCTAACCCTATCCCTAACCCTAACCCTAAACCTTACTCTTACCCTAAACCTAACCCTAACCCTTAACCTAAACCTAAAACTAACCCTAACCCTAAACCTTATCCTTACCTTAAACCTAACCCTAACTCTTACCCTTACCCTAACGCTAACCCTAACCCTAACCCTAACCCTAACACATACCCTTACACTAAACCTAACCCTAACCCTAACCTAACCTTTAACCTAACCCTAAACCTAACCCTAACCCTAACCCTAACCCTTACCCTTACCCTAAACTTAAACCTAACCATAACCCTAACCCTAACCCTTACCCTTACCCTAACCCTAACCCTTACCCTAACCCTAACTCTAATCCTAACATTAACCCTTACCTTTACCCTAACCCTAATCCTAAAACTAAATCTAACCCTAACACTAACCTTAACATTAGCCCTTACCATTACCCTAACCCTAACCCTAATACTAACACTTACCCTAACCCTAACCCTAACCCTAACACTTACCCTTACTCTAACCCTAACCATAAGCCTAACACTTACCCTAACACTAACCCTAACCCTAAACCTAACTCTTATCCTTACCCTAACCCTAACCCTTATCCTAACCCTAACCCTAACCCCTAACCCTAACCGTAACCCTAACCCTAACCCTAACCCTTACCCTTATCCTTACCCTAACCCTAAACCTAAACTTAATGCTAAACATAACCCTTACCCTAACCCTAACCCTAACCCTAATCCTTACCCTAACCCTAACCCTAACCCATACCCTTTCCCTAAACCTACCCTAACCCTAAACCTAACCCTTAACCTTACCCAAACCCTAACCCTAAACCCAACCCAACCCTAAACCTAACCCTAGCCCTAAACTTAACCCTAACCCTTACCCTTACCCTAACCCTAACCCTGAACCTAATCCTAACCATAACCCTTACCCTTACCCTAACCCGAAAGCTAACCCTAACCCTTTCCTTTACCCTAACCCTAACCCTTACCCTAACCCTAACTCTAATCATAACATTAACCCTTTCCCTTACCCTAACCCTAACCCTAACCCTAAACCTAACACTAACACGAACCTTAAACCTAACCCTTACCCTTAACCTAACCCTAACCCTAAACATAACCCTAACCCTAACCCTAACCCTTACCCTTACCCTAACCCTAACCCTAACCCTAACCCTTACCCTAACCCTAAACCTAACCCTAACCCTAACACTTACCCTAACCCTAACCCTAACCCTAATCTGAACCCTTACCCTAACCCTAAACCTAAACCTAACCCTAACACTTACCCTAACCCTAACCCTAACCCTCACCCTAACCCTTACCCTTAACCTAACCGTAACCCCAACTCTAACCCTAACCCTAACATTAACCCTAAGTCTAAACCTTAACCTAACCCTAACCCTTACCCTAACCCAAAACCTAACCCTAAACCTAACCCTAACCCCAACCTTTACCCTTACCCTAAACTAACACTAACCATAACCCTAAACCTTACCCTTCCCCTTACCCTAAACCTAACCCTAAACATTACCCTAAACCTAATCCTAACCCTATCCATAACCCTTATCTTTAACCTAACCCTAACTTAAATGCTAACCCTAAACCTAAAACATGCCCTTACCCTAATCCTAACCGTAACCCTAACGCTTATCCTAATCCTAACCTTACCCCAAACACAAAACCTAACCCTAACCCTAAACTTTACCCTTACCCTAACCCTAACCCTAAATCTAAAACTAACCCTAACCCTAACCCTAAACCTTAACCTAACTCTAACCCTAATCCTAACCCTAACACTTACCCTTACCCTAACCCGAACCTTAACCCTAAAACTAACCCTAACCCTAACCCTTACCCTTTCCCTAACCCAAACTCTAACCCTAACCCTAACACTTACCCTTAACCTAACCGTAACCCTAAACCTAACCCTTACCCAACCCTAACCCTAACCCAAACCCTAACCGTTAACCTAACACTAACCCTAACACTAACCCTAACCCTTACCCTAACCCTAACCCTAACCCAAACCCCTAACCGTAACCCTTACCCTGACCCTAACCCTAACAATAACCCTCACCCTAATCCTTACCCTTAACCTGACCCTAACCCTAACTCTAACCCTAACCCTAACCCTAACCCTAACCTTTACCTTAACCTAACCCTAACCCAAACCCTAAAACTTACGCTTACCATTACCCTAATCCTAACCCTAACCCTTACCCTAAACCTATTCCTAACCCTAACCGTATCCCTTAACCTTAACCTAACCCTATCCCCAACCCTAAAGATAAACCTTACTCTTACCCTAAACCTAACCCTAACCCTTAACCTAAACCTAAACCTAACCCTAACCCTAACCCTAATCCTTACCTTAACCCTAACCCTAACCCTTACCCTTACCCTAACACTAACCCTAACCCTAACCCTAACCCTAACACATACCCTTCCCTTAAACCTAACCCTAACCCTAACCTAACCCATAAACTAACCCTAAACCTAACCCTAACCCTAAACCTTACCCTAACCCTAACATTAACTCCAACACTAAACCTAAACCTAACCCTAAACCTAACACTTACCCTTACCCTAACCCTAACCCTAAACCTTACCATAACCCTAACCCTAACCCTTACCCGAACCCTAAACCTAACCCTAACCCTAAACCTAACCCTAACCCTTACCCTTACCCTAACCCTAACCCTAACCCTAAACCTAATCCTAACCATAACACCCTTACCATAAACCTAAACCTAACCCTAACCCTAACCCTTACCCTTACCCTAACCCAAACCCTTACCCTAACCCTAACTCTAATCCTAACATTAACCCTTACCTTTACCCTAACCCTAACCCTAACCCTAAACCTAACCCTAACACTAACCTTAACCCTAACACTTACCCTTACCCTAACCCTAACCCTAAACTTAACCCTAACCCTAACCCTAACCCTTACCCTTACCATAACCATAAGCCTAACCCTAACCCTTACCCTAACCCTAACTCTAATCCTAACATTAACCCTTTCCTTTACCCTAACCCTAACCCTAAACCTAAACCTAACCCTAACACTAACCTTAACAGTAACCCTTACCCTTATCCTAACCCTAACCCTAAACTTAACCCTAACCCTAACCCTAACCCTTACCCTTACCCTAACCCTAACCCTAACCCTTACCCTAACCCTAACCCTAACCCTAACACTTACCCTTACTCTAAACCTAACCCTAAGCCTAACACTTACCCTAACCCTAACCCTAAACCTAACCCTAACTCTTATCCTTACCCTACCCTAACCCTTTTCCTAACCCTAACAATAACCCCTAACCCTAACCGTAACCCTAACCCTAACCCTTAACCTAACGCTAACCCTAATCCTAACCCTAACCCTTACCCTTACCCTAACCCTAACCTTAACCCTAACCCTAACCCTAACCCTTACCCTAACCCTAACCCTAACCCTAACCCTTACCCTAAACCTAACCCTAACCCTAAACCTAACCTTAACCCTAACCCTAACCCTAACCCTTACCCTTAACCTAACCCTAACCCTAATCCTAACCCTAACCCTAATACTTACCCTAACCCTAACCTTCACCCCAACACTAAACCTAAACCTAACCCTAACCCTAACCCTTACACTTACCCAATCCCTAACCATAAACCTAACCCTAACCCTAAACCTAACACTTCCCCTAACCATAACCCTAATCCGAACCCTTACCCTAACACCTAACCCTAACCCTAAACCCAACCCTAACGCTTACCCTCACCCAAACCCTAACCCTAACCCTAAAACTTACCCTAAACTTGAACCTAACCCTTCCCTAATCCTAACCCTAACACATACCCAACCCTAACCCTAACACTAACCCTAACCCGTACCCTAACCCTAAACCTAACCCAAACCCCTAAATGTAAACTTTACCCTGACCCTAACCCTAACAATAACCCTCACCCTAACCCTTACCTTTAAGCTAACCCTAACCCTAACTCTAACCCGAACCCCGCACCGAACCCTTATCCTAACCCTAACTCTAAACCTTACCCGTACCCTAAACCTAAACCTAAACCTAACCCCAACCCTAACCCTTACCCTAACCCTAACCCTAACCCTAACCCTAAAACTTACCCTTACCATTACCCTAAACCTAACCCTAACACTTACCCTAAACCTATTCCTAACCCAAAACCTAACCCTAAACCTAACCCTAACCCTAACCTAACCCTACCACTAACACTTACCCTTATGCTTACCTTAACCCTAACCCTATCCCTAAACCTTACCCTTACCCTAACGCTAACCCTAACCCTAACCCTAACCCTAACACTAACACATACCCTTACCCTAACCCTAAACCTAACCCTAACCTAACCCTTAACCTAACCCTAAACCTAACCTTAACACTTACCCTAACCCTTACCCTAAGCCTAACCTTAACTCCAACACTAAACCTAACCCTAACCCTAATCCTAACACTTATCCTTACCCTAACCCTAACCCTAAACCTAACACTAAACCTATCCCTCACCCTTACCCGAACCTTAACCCTAATCCTAACCCTAACCCTTAACCTTACCCTAAACCTAACCCAACCCTAAACCTAACCCTAAACCTAAACTTCACCCTAACCCTTACCCTTACCCTAACCCTAACCCTAAACCTAATCCTAACCCTAAAACTTACCCTTACCCTAAACCTAACCATAAGCCTAACCCTTACCCTTACCCTAACCCTAACGCTAACCCCAACCCTTACCCTTACCCTAACCCTAACCCTTACCCTAACCCTAACTCTAATCATAACATTAACCCTTTCCCTTACCCTAACCCTAACCCTAACCCTAAAACTAACCCTAACACGAACCTTAACCCTAACCCTACCCTTAACCTAACCCTAACCCTAAACTTAACCATAACCCTAACCCTAACCCTTACCCTTACCCTAACCCTAACCCTAACCCATACCCTAACCCTAAACTTAACCCTAACCCTAACACTTACCCTAACCCTAACCCTAATCCTAACCCTTACCCTAACACTAAACCTAACCCTAACCCTAACACTTACCCTAACCCTAACCCAAACCCTCACCCTAACCCTTACACTTAACCTAACCCTATCCCTAACCCGTATCCTTAACCTAACCCTAACCCAAACCCTCACCCTAACCCTAAAACATGCCCTTACCCTAACCGTAACCGTAACCATAACCCTTATCCTAATCCTAACCTCAACTCAAACACTAAACCTAACCCTAACCCTAAACCTTACCCTTACCCTAACCCTAACCCTAAATCTAAACCTAACCCTAACCCTAACCCTAACCCTAATCCTAACCCTAACACTTACCCTTACCCTAACCCTAACCTTAACCCTTAAACTAACCCTAACCCTAACCCTTACCCTTACCCTTACCCTAACCCTAACTCTAACCCTAAACCTAACACTTACCCTTAACCTAACCTTAACCCTAAACCTAACCCTTACCCAACCCTAACCCTAACCCAAACCTTAACCGTTAACCTATCCCTAAACCTAACACTAACCCTAACCCTTACCCTAACCCTAACCCTAACCCAAACCCCTAACCATAACCCTTACCCTGACCCTAACCCTAACAATAAACCTCACCCTAACCCTAACCCTAACCTTTACCCTAAACCTAACCCTAACCCTTACCCTTACCCTAACCCTAAACCTAACCCTAAACCTAACCTTAACCCTTACCCTAAACCTATACCTAACCCTAACCCTATCCCTTATCCTTAACCTAACCCTATCCCTAACCCTAACCCTAAACCTTACTCTTACCCTAAACCTAACCCTAACCCTTAACCTAAACCTAAAACTAACCCTAACCCTAAACCTTATCCTTACCTTAAACCTAACCCTAACTCTTACCCTTACCCTAACGCTAACCCTAACCCTAACCCTAACCCTAACACATACCCTTACACTAAACCTAACCCTAACCCTAACCTAACCTTTAACCTAACCCTAAACCTAACCCTAACCCTAACCCTAACCCTTACCCTTACCCTAAACTTAAACCTAACCATAACCCTAACCCTAACCCTTACCCTTACCCTAACCCTAACCCTTACCCTAACCCTAACTCTAATCCTAACATTAACCCTTACCTTTACCCTAACCCTAATCCTAAAACTAAATCTAACCCTAACACTAACCTTAACATTAGCCCTTACCATTACCCTAACCCTAACCCTAATACTAACACTTACCCTAACCCTAACCCTAACCCTAACACTTACCCTTACTCTAACCCTAACCATAAGCCTAACACTTACCCTAACACTAACCCTAACCCTAAACCTAACTCTTATCCTTACCCTAACCCTAACCCTTATCCTAACCCTAACCCTAACCCCTAACCCTAACCGTAACCCTAACCCTAACCCTAACCCTTACCCTTATCCTTACCCTAACCCTAAACCTAAACTTAATGCTAAACATAACCCTTACCCTAACCCTAACCCTAACCCTAATCCTTACCCTAACCCTAACCCTAACCCATACCCTTTCCCTAAACCTACCCTAACCCTAAACCTAACCCTTAACCTTACCCAAACCCTAACCCTAAACCCAACCCAACCCTAAACCTAACCCTAGCCCTAAACTTAACCCTAACCCTTACCCTTACCCTAACCCTAACCCTGAACCTAATCCTAACCATAACCCTTACCCTTACCCTAACCCGAAAGCTAACCCTAACCCTTTCCTTTACCCTAACCCTAACCCTTACCCTAACCCTAACTCTAATCATAACATTAACCCTTTCCCTTACCCTAACCCTAACCCTAACCCTAAACCTAACACTAACACGAACCTTAAACCTAACCCTTACCCTTAACCTAACCCTAACCCTAAACATAACCCTAACCCTAACCCTAACCCTTACCCTTACCCTAACCCTAACCCTAACCCTAACCCTTACCCTAACCCTAAACCTAACCCTAACCCTAACACTTACCCTAACCCTAACCCTAACCCTAATCTGAACCCTTACCCTAACCCTAAACCTAAACCTAACCCTAACACTTACCCTAACCCTAACCCTAACCCTCACCCTAACCCTTACCCTTAACCTAACCGTAACCCCAACTCTAACCCTAACCCTAACATTAACCCTAAGTCTAAACCTTAACCTAACCCTAACCCTTACCCTAACCCAAAACCTAACCCTAAACCTAACCCTAACCCCAACCTTTACCCTTACCCTAAACTAACACTAACCATAACCCTAAACCTTACCCTTCCCCTTACCCTAAACCTAACCCTAAACATTACCCTAAACCTAATCCTAACCCTATCCATAACCCTTATCTTTAACCTAACCCTAACTTAAATGCTAACCCTAAACCTAAAACATGCCCTTACCCTAATCCTAACCGTAACCCTAACGCTTATCCTAATCCTAACCTTACCCCAAACACAAAACCTAACCCTAACCCTAAACTTTACCCTTACCCTAACCCTAACCCTAAATCTAAAACTAACCCTAACCCTAACCCTAAACCTTAACCTAACTCTAACCCTAATCCTAACCCTAACACTTACCCTTACCCTAACCCGAACCTTAACCCTAAAACTAACCCTAACCCTAACCCTTACCCTTTCCCTAACCCAAACTCTAACCCTAACCCTAACACTTACCCTTAACCTAACCGTAACCCTAAACCTAACCCTTACCCAACCCTAACCCTAACCCAAACCCTAACCGTTAACCTAACACTAACCCTAACACTAACCCTAACCCTTACCCTAACCCTAACCCTAACCCAAACCCCTAACCGTAACCCTTACCCTGACCCTAACCCTAACAATAACCCTCACCCTAATCCTTACCCTTAACCTGACCCTAACCCTAACTCTAACCCTAACCCTAACCCTAACCCTAACCTTTACCTTAACCTAACCCTAACCCAAACCCTAAAACTTACGCTTACCATTACCCTAATCCTAACCCTAACCCTTACCCTAAACCTATTCCTAACCCTAACCGTATCCCTTAACCTTAACCTAACCCTATCCCCAACCCTAAAGATAAACCTTACTCTTACCCTAAACCTAACCCTAACCCTTAACCTAAACCTAAACCTAACCCTAACCCTAACCCTAATCCTTACCTTAACCCTAACCCTAACCCTTACCCTTACCCTAACACTAACCCTAACCCTAACCCTAACCCTAACACATACCCTTCCCTTAAACCTAACCCTAACCCTAACCTAACCCATAAACTAACCCTAAACCTAACCCTAACCCTAAACCTTACCCTAACCCTAACATTAACTCCAACACTAAACCTAAACCTAACCCTAAACCTAACACTTACCCTTACCCTAACCCTAACCCTAAACCTTACCATAACCCTAACCCTAACCCTTACCCGAACCCTAAACCTAACCCTAACCCTAAACCTAACCCTAACCCTTACCCTTACCCTAACCCTAACCCTAACCCTAAACCTAATCCTAACCATAACACCCTTACCATAAACCTAAACCTAACCCTAACCCTAACCCTTACCCTTACCCTAACCCAAACCCTTACCCTAACCCTAACTCTAATCCTAACATTAACCCTTACCTTTACCCTAACCCTAACCCTAACCCTAAACCTAACCCTAACACTAACCTTAACCCTAACACTTACCCTTACCCTAACCCTAACCCTAAACTTAACCCTAACCCTAACCCTAACCCTTACCCTTACCATAACCATAAGCCTAACCCTAACACTTACCCTAACCCTAACTCTAATCCTAACATTAACCCTTTCCTTTACCCTAACCCTAACCCTAAACCTAAACCTAACCCTAACACTAACCTTAACAGTAACCCTTACCCTTATCCTAACCCTAACCCTAAACTTAACCCTAACCCTAACCCTAACCCTTACCCTTACCCTAACCCTAACCCTAACCCTTACCCTAACCCTAACCCTAACCCTAACACTTACCCTTACTCTAAACCTAACCCTAAGCCTAACACTTACCCTAACCCTAACCCTAAACCTAACCCTAACTCTTATCCTTACCCTACCCTAACCCTTTTCCTAACCCTAACAATAACCCCTAACCCTAACCGTAACCCTAACCCTAACCCTTAACCTAACGCTAACCCTAATCCTAACCCTAACCCTTACCCTTACCCTAACCCTAACCTTAACCCTAAAACTAACCCTAACCCTAACCCTTACCCTTACCCTAACCCTAACTCTAACCCTAACCCTAACACTTACCATTAACCTAACCGTAACCCTAACCCTAACTCTTACCCAAACCTAACCCTAACCCAAACCCTAACCCTTACCCTAACCCTAACCCTAACCCAAACCCCTAACCGTAACCCTTACCCTGACCCTAACCCTAACAATAACCCTCACCCTAATCCTTACACTTAACCTAACCCTAACCCTAACTCTAACCCTAACCCTAACCGTAACCCTAACCTTTACCCTAAAACTAACACTAACCCTTAACCTTACCCTAAACCTAAACCTTACCCTAAACCTAACCCTAACACTTATCCTATCCTTACCTTAACCCTAACCCTAACCCTATCCCTTACCCTTACCCTAACGATAACGCTAACCCTAACCCTAAACATACCCTTACCCTATACCTAACCCTAACCCTAACCTAACCCTTAAACTAACCCTAACCCTAACCCTAACACTAACCCTTACCTTAACTGTAACCTTAACTCCAACACTAAACCTACCCCTAACCCTAAGCCTAACACTTACCCTAACCCTAACCCAAAACCTAAACATAACCCTAACCCTAAACCTTACCCGAACCCCAAACCTAACCCTAACCCTAAACCTAACCCTAACCCTAACTTAACCCTAACCCTTACCCTTACCCTAACCCTAACCCTAACCATTACTCTAACCGTAACCCTAACCCTAACCCTAACACTTACCCTTACTCTAACCCTAACCCTAAGCCTAACACTTACCCTAACCCTAACCCTAACCGTAACCCTAATCCTAACCCTAATCCTAACCCTAACCCTTAACCTAACCCTATCCCTAAACCTAACCCTAATACTTACCCTAACCCTAACCTTAACCCCAACACTAAACCTATACCTAACTCTAACCCTAACCCTTACACTTACCCTAACCCTAACCGTGAACCTAACCCTAACCCTAACCCTAACACTTACCCTAACCCTAACCCTCATCCTAACCCTTACGCTAACACCTAACCCTAAACCTAAACCTAACCCTAACGCTTACCCTTACCCAAACCCTAACCCTAACCCTAACACTTACCCTAACCTTGTCCCTCTCCGTCCCCTAATCCTAACCCTAACCATTACCCAACCCTAACCCTAACCCTAACCCTAACCCTTACCCTAACCCTAACCCTAACACTAACCCTAACCCTTACCCTAACCCTAAACCAAACCCAAACCCCTAAACGTAACTTTACCATGAACCTAACCCTAACAATAACCCTCACCCTAAACCTTACCTTTAACCTAACCCTAAACCTAACTCTAACCCTAACCCTGAACCTAACACTTACCCTAACCCTAACCTTAACACTTACCCTTACACTAACCCTAAACCTAAACCTAAACCTTACCCTAACCCTAACCCTAACCCTAAACCTTACCCTTACCATTACCCTAAACCTAACCCTAACCCTTACCCTAAACCTATTCCTAACCCTAATCCTAACCCTTAACCTAACCCTATCCCTAACCCTAACCCTAAACCTTAATCTTACCCTAAACCTAACCCTAACCCTAACCCTTACCCTTACCCTAACGCTAACCCTAACCCTAACCCTAACCCTAACACATACCCTTACCCTAACCATAACCCTAACCCTAACCTAACACTTAACCTAAACCTAAACCTAACCCTAAGCCTAACCCTTACCCTAACCCTTACCCTAAGCCTAACCTTAACTCCAACACTAAACCTAACCCTAACCCTTATCCTAACACTTACCCTTACCCTAACCCTAACCCTAAACCTAACCATAAACCTAACCCTAACCCTTACCCAAACCCTAACCCTAATCCTAACCTTAACCCTTACCCTTACCCTAAACCTAACCCAACCCTAAACCTAACCCTAGCCCTAAACGTAACCCTAACCCTTACCCTTACCCTAACCCTAACCCTAAACCTAATCCTAACCATAACCCTTACCCTTACCCTAAACCTAACCCTAACCCTAACCCTTACCCTTACCCTAACCCTAACGCTAACCATAACCCTTACCCTTACAATAACCCTAACCCTTACCCTAACCCTAACTCTAATCATAACATTAACCCTTTCCCTTACCCTAACCCTAACCCTAACCCTAAACCTAACCCTAACACGAACCTTAATCCTAACCCTTACCCTTAACCTAACCCTAACCCTTAACTTAACCCTAACCCTAATCCTAACCCTTTCCCTTTCCCTAACCCTAACCCTAACCCTTACCCCAACCCTAAACCTAACCCTAACCCTAACACTTACCCTAACCCTAACCCTAACCCTAATCCTAATCCTTACCCTAACCCTAAACCTAAACCTAACCCTAAAACTTACCCTGAACCTAACCCTAACCCTCACCCTAACCCTTACACTTAACCTAACCCTAACCCTAACCCTAACCCTTACCCTTACCCTAACCCAAAACCTAACACTAAACCTAACCCTAACCCAAACCCTAACCCTAACCCTAAAACATGCCCTTACCCTAACCCTAACCGTAACCCTAACCTTTATCCTAATCCTAACCTTAACCCAAACACTAAACCCAACCCTAACCCTAAACCTTACCCTTACCCTAACCCTAAACCTAAATCTAAACCTAACCCTAACCCTAACCCTAACCCTTAACCTAACCCTAACCCTAATCCTAACCCTAACACTTTCCCTTACCCTAACCCTAACCTTAACCCTAAAACTAACCCTAACCCTAACCCTAACCCTTACCCTTACCATAACCCTAACTCTAACCCTAACCCTAACATTAACCCTAACTCTAACCCTTACCCAAACCTAACATAAACCCAAACCCTAACAGTTAACCTAACCCTAACACTAACACTAACCCTAACCCTTACCTAAACCTAACCCTAACCCAAACCCCTAACCGTAACCCTTACCCTGACCCTAACCCTAACAATAACCATCACCCTAAACCTTCCCCTTAACCTGACCCTAAACCTAACTCTATCCCTAACCCTAACCCTAACAATAAACTTTACCCTAAACCTAACCCTAACCCTTACCCTTACCCTAACCCTAAACCTAAGCCTAAACCTAACCCTAACCCTTACCCTAACCCTTACCCTATCCATAATCCTAACCCTAACCCAATCCCTAAAACTTACGCTTACCATTATCCTAAACCTAACCCTAACCCTTACCTAAACCTATTCCTAACCCTAACCCTATCCCTTATCCTTAACCTAACCCTATCCCTAACCCTAACCCTAAACCTTACTCTTACCCTAAACCTAACCCTAACCCTTAACCTAAACCTAAAACTAACCCTAACCCTAAACCTTATCCTTACCTTAACCCTAACCCTAACCCTTACCCTTACACTAATGCTAACCCTAACCCTAACCCTAACCCTAACACTAACACATACCCTTACACTAAACCTAACCCTAACCCTAACCTAACTCTTAACCTAACCCTAAACCAAACCCTAACCTTAACCCTTACCCTAACCCTAACCGTAACTCCAACACTAAACCTAACCCTAACCCTTACCATTACAATTACCCTAAACCCAACCCAACCCTAAACCTAATCCTAGCCCTAAACTTAACCCTAACCCTTACCCTTACCCTTACCCTAACCCTAACGCTAACCCTAACCCTTACCCTTACCCTAACCCTAACCCTTACCCTAACCCTAACTCTAATCATAACATTAACCCTTTCCCTTACCCTAACCCTTACCCTAACCCTAAACCTAACCCTAACCCTAACCCTAACCCTTACCCTAACCCTAAACCTAACCCTAACCCTAACACTTACCCTAACCCTAACCCTAACCCTAATCCTAACCCTTACCCTAACCCTAAACCTAAACCTAACCCTAACACTTACCCTAACCCTAACCCTAACCCTCACCCTAACCCTTACACTTAACCTAACCCTAACCCTAACTCTAACCCTAACCCTAACATTAACCCTAAGTCTAACCCTTAACCTAACCCTAACCCTAACCCTTACCCTTCCCCTAACCATAACCCTAAACCTAACCCTTACCCTAACCCTAACTCTAATCCTAACATTAACCCTTTCCTTTACCCTAACCCCAACCCTAAAACTAAACCTAACCCTCACCTAACCTTAACATTAACCCTTACCCTTACACTAACCCTAAACCTAAACTTAACCCTAACCCTAACCCTTACCCTTAACCTAACCCTAACCCTAACCCTTACCCTTACCCTAACCCTAACCCTAACCCTAAAACTTACCCTTACTCTAACCCTAAACCTAAGCCTATCACTTACCCTAACCCTAACCCTAAACCTAACTCTAACTCTTATCCTTACCCTAACCCTAACCCTATCCTAACCCTAACCCTAACCCCTAACCCTAACTGTAACCCTAACCCTAACCCTTAACCTAACCCTAACTCTAATCCTAACCCTAACCCTTACCCTTACCCTAACCCTAACCTTCACCCTAAAACTAACCCTAACCCTAACCCTTACCCTTACCCTAACCCTAACTCTAACCCTTACCCTAACACTTACCATTAACCTAACCGTAACCCTAACCCTAACCATTACTTAACCCTAACCCTAACCCAAACCCTAACCCTTACCTTAACCCTAACAATAACCCTAACCCTTACCCTAACCCTAACCCAAACCCCTAACCGTAACCCTTACCCTGACCCTAACCCTAACCCTAACAATAACCCTCACCCTAATCCTTACCCTTAACCTAACCCTAACCCTAACTCTAACCCTAACCCTAACCCTAACCCTAACCTTTACCCTAAACCTAACCCTAACCCTTACCCTTACCCTAAACCTAAACCTTACCCTAACCCTAACCCTAACCCTTATCCTATCCCTAACCCAAACCCTAAACCTTACCCTTACCATTACCATAAACCTAACCCTAACCTCACCCTAAACCTATTCCTAACCCTAACCCTATCCCTTATCCTTAAGCTAAACGTATCCCTAACCCTAACCCTAAACCTTACCCCTACCCTAAACTTAAACCTAACCCTTAACCTAAACCTAACCCTAACCCTAACCCTAAACCTAACCCTTATCCTTACCTTAACCCTAACCCTAACCCTATCCCTTGCCCTTACCCTAACGCTAACCCTAACCCTAACCCTAACACATACCCTTACCCTAACCCTAACCCTAACTCTAACCTAACCCTTAACCTAACCCTAAACCTATCCCTAACCCTAACCCTTACCTTAACTGTAACCTTAACTCCAACACTAAACCTAACCCTAACTCTAACCCTAACCCTTACACTAAACCTAACCCTAAACCTAAACCTAACCCTAACCCTAAACCTAACCTAACCCTAACACTAACCCTAACCCTAACCCTAAATCTAACCATAACCCTAAACCTAACCCTAACCCCTAACCCTAACAATAACCCCTAACCCTAACCCTAACCCTAACACTTTCATTTACCCTAACCCTAACCCTAAACCTAACCCTAACAATAACCCTAACCCTTACTCTAACCATAGCACTAATCCTAACCCTAACCCTTACCCTAAACCTTACCCTTACCCATACCCTAACCCTGAACTTAACCTTAATGCTAACCCTAACCCTAATCCTTACCCTAACCCTAACCCTAATCCTTACCCAGATCCTAACCCTAAACCTAACCTTACCCTTACCATAACCCTAACCCTAAACCTAAACATAACCCTAACCCTAACCCCAACACTAACCTTAACCGTAACCCTAACCCTAACCCTAATCCTTACCCTAACCCGAACCCTAACCCTAACCTTAACCCTAACCCTAACCCTAACCCTTACCCTTACCCCAACCCTAACCGTAAACTTAACCCCAACAAAACCTAACCATAAACCTAACCCTAACCCTTACCCTAACCCTAACCCTATCCTAATACTAACACTTACCCTTACCCTAACACTAACCCTATCCCTAACTCTAAACCTTATCCTAACCCTAACCCTAACCCTAAAACTAACATTAACCCTAACCCTAACCCTTACCCTTACCCTAACCCTGACCCAAACCCTTACCCTCACGCTAACGCTAACCCTAAACCTTTCCCTTACCCTAACCCTAAACCTAACCCTAACCCGAACCCAAACCCTTACCCTTACTCTAACCCTAACCCTAACCCTAAACCTTACACTTACCCCTACCCCAAGCCTAACCCATATCTAAAACCTAACCCTAACCCTAACCCTAACACTTACCCTTACGTTAACCCTACCCCTAACCCTAATCCTTACAATTACCCTAACGCTAAAACTAATCCTAACCCTAACCCTAAACCTAAAACATACCCTTACCCTAAATCTAACCCTAACCCTAACCCTGACTGTAACCCCAACACTAATCCTAACCCTATCATAACCCTAACCCTAACCCTAACCCTTACCGTAATCCTAACCCTAATCATAACCCTAACCCTTACCCTTACACTAACCCTAACCCTAACCCTAACCCTTACCCTTACCCTTACCCCAACCCTAAACCTAACCCTAACACTAACCCTAACACTTACCCTTATCCTAACCCTAACCCTAAATCTAACCCTAACCCTAACCCTAACCCTAACCCCTAACCCTAACCCTAACCCTTACCCTTAACCTAACCCTAAACCTAACACTTACCCTTACCCTAACCCTAACCCTAAACCTAACCCTTACTTTTACCCTAACCATAACCCTAAACCTAACCCTAACAATAACCCTAAACCTTACTCTAACCATAGCCCTAATCCTAATCCTAACACTTACCCTTACCCTAACCCTAAACCTAACCCTAAACCTATCCCTAACCCTAACCTTAACCCTAACCCTCACCCTTACCCTGACCCTAACCCTTACTCTAACCCTAAACCTAACTCTAAACCTAACCCTTACCCTTACCCTAACCCTAACCCTAAACCAAACCTTAACCCTTACCCTTAACCTAAACCCAACCCTCAACTTAACCCTACCCTAACCCTAAACCTAACCTTAACCCTAAACCTTATCCTTTCCCTAACCCTAACCCTAAACCTAACCCTAACCCTAATCCTAACCCTAAACCTAACTCTAACCCTAACCCTAACACTTACCCTTTCCTAACCCTAACCCTAACCTAACCCTAATCCTAACCGTAACCCTAACCCTAACCCTTACCCTTACCCTAACCTTAACCCTAACCCTAAACTAACCATTACCCTAACCCTAACCCTATCCCTAACCTTAACCCTAACACTAACCCTTACCCTAACCCTTACCCTTACCCTAACCCTAACCCTAAACTTAACTCTAACCCTAACCCTATCCCTAACCATAAACCTTACCCCAACCCTAACCCTAATCCTAACTCTAAACCTAACCCTAACACTAACCCTAACCGTAACCCCTAACCCTAACCCTAACCCTAACCCTAATCCTTACCCAGATCCTAACCCTAAACCTAACCCTAACCCTTACCCAAAACCTAACCCTAACCGTAACCCTAACCCTTACACTTACGATAACCCTAACCCTTACCCTAACCCTTACCCTTACCTTAACCCTAAACATAAACCTAACCCTTAACCTTACGTTAACGCTAAACTTAACTCTAAACCTAACCCTAACCCTAACACATACCCTTAACCTAACCCTAACCCTAACCCTAATCTCAACCTAAACCTAACCTAACCCTAACCCTAAACTTTACCCTAACCCTAACCTTACCCCAACACTAAACCTGACCCTAATCCTAACCCTTTCCCTTACCCTAACCCTAACCCTAAACCTAACACTAACCCTAACCCTACTCTTACCCTAACCCTAGCCCTAAACCTAACACTAACCGTTACCCTTACCCTAACCCTAACTCAAAACCTAAACCTAACCCTAACCTTAACATTAAACCTAACCCTTACACTTACCCTAACCCTAACCCTAACCCTAAACCTAACCCTAAACCTAACCCTAACCCTTACCCTTACTGTAAACCTAACCCTATCCCTAACCCTAACCCTAACATTTACCCTAAACCTAACCCTAAACCTAAACTTTACCCTAAACCTAACCCTAACCCTAACCCTTATCCAAACCCTAACCTTAACCCTAACACAAACCCTAACCCTTAACCTAACCCTAACGCTAACTCTAACCACTAAACATAAGCCTTACCTTAACCCTAACCCTAACCCTCAAACTAACCCCTAACCCTAACCCTAACCCTTACCTTAACCATAACCCTAACCCTTACCCTTAACTTAACCCTAAACCTAACCCTAACCCTAACCCTAACCCTAACCCTTACCCTTACCCTAACCCTAACCCTAACCCTAAAACTAACGCTAAACTGTACCCTACCTAAACCCTCACCCTAACCCTTACCATAAACCTAACCCAAACCCTAAACCTAACCCTGACCCTTAACCTTACCTTAACCCTAACCGTAACCCTAACTCTAAACCTTACCCTTACCTAACGCTAACCCTAACCCTAACCCTAACCCGAACACATACCCCTTACCCAAACCCTAACCCTAACCCTAACCTAACCCTAAACCTAATCCTAAACCTAACCCTAACCCTAACCCTAACTCTTATCCTAACCATAACCTTAACCCCTAAAATAAACCTAACCTTAACCCTAACCCAAAACCTTACCCTTACCCAAACCTAACCCTAACCCTAACCCTAACCCTAACACTAACCTTAACCCTAACAATTACCCTTAACCTAACCCTAACCCTAAACTTAACCCTAACAATAACCCTAACCCTTACCCTTACCCTAACCCTAAACCTAACCCTAACCCTTACCCTAACCCTAAACCTAACCCTAACCCTAACACTTAACCTAACCCTAACCCTAATCCTAAACCGCACCCTAACCCTAAACCTAAACCTAACCCTAACACTTACCCTAACCCTAACCCTCACCCTCACCCTAACCCTTACACTTAACCTAACCCTAACCATAACTCTAACCCTAACCCTAACATTAACCCTAACCCTAACCCTTAACCTAACCCTAACCCTAACCCTTGCCCTTATCCTAAAGTAACACTAACCATAACCCTAAACCTTACCCTTCCCCTTACCCTAAACCTAACCCTAACCCTTACCCTAAACCTAATCCTAACCCTATCCCTAACCCTTATCCTTAACCTAACCCTAACCCAAACCCTAACCCTAACCCTAAAACATGCCCTTACCCTAACCCTAACCGTAACCCTAACCCTTATCCTAATCCTAACCTTAACACAAACACTAAACCTAATCCTAACCCTAAACCTTACCCTTACCCTAACCCTAACCCTAAATCTAACATTAACCCCAACCCTAACCCTAACCCTAACCCTAACCCATATCTAAAACCTAACCCTAACCCTAACCCTAACACTTACCCTTACGTTAACCCTAACCCTAACCCTAATCCTTACAATTACGCTAAGGCTAAAACTAATCCTAACCCTAACCCTAAACCTAAAACATACCCTTACCCTAAACCTAACCCTAACCCTAACCTAAACCTAAACCTAACCCTAAACCTAACTCTTACCCTAACCCTGACCGTAACCCCAACACTAATCCTAACCCTATCCTAACCCTAACCCTAACCCTAACCCTTACCGTAACCCTAACACTAATCATAACCCTAACCCTTACCCTTACACTAAGCCTAACCCTAACCCTAACCCTAAACCTAACCCTAACCCTAACCATAACCATAACACTTACCCTTACCCTAACTCTAACCCTAACCCTAACCCTTACCCTAACCCTAACCCTTACCCTAAACATAACCCTAACCCTAACCTTTATACTAACCCTAAACCTAACCCTTTACCAACCCTAACCCTAACTCTAACCCTAACCCTAACCCTTACCCTTACACTAAGCCTAACCCTAACTCTAACCCTAAACCTAACCCTAACCATAACCCTAACCATAACCCATACCCTTACCCTAACTCTAAACCTAAACCTTACCCTTATCGTAACCCTAACCCTAATCCTAAACCTAACCCTAACCCTAACTCTAACCCCTAACCCTAACCCTTACCCTAATCCTAACCCTAACCCTAACACTAACACTAACCCCTAACGCTAACCCTAACCCTAACTCCTAACACTAACCCTAACCCTAACCCTAAACCTTACCCTTATCGTAACCCTAACCCTAATCCTAAACCTAACCCTAACCCTAACACTAACCCTTACCCTAACCCTAACACTTAACCAAACCCTAACCCTAACCCAACCTTTATCCTAACCCTAACCCTAACACTTTACCAACCCTAACACTAACTCAAACCCCTAACCCTAACCCTTACCCTAATCCTAACCCTTACCCTTATGCTAATCCTAACCCTAAACCTAACCCTAACCCTAACCCTAACCCTAAAAGTAACCCTAACCCTAACCCTCAGACTTATCCTTAACCTAACCCTAACCCTAACCCTACCCCTTACTCTAACCCTAACCATAACACTAACCCTAACCCTTACACTAACCCTAACCCTAACCCCTAACCGTAACCCTTACCCTGACCCTAATCCTAACCCTAACCCTAACCCGAACCCTTACCCTTAACCTAACCTTAACCCTAACTCTAACCCTAACCCTAACCCTAAACCTAACCTTAACCCCTATCCTTACCCTAACCCTAACCCTACCCCTACCCCTAACCTTAAACCTAAACCTTAACCTTACCCTAACCCTAACCATAATCCTAAACCTAAACCTAACCCTAACCCTAGCCCTAACCCTTATCCTTACCCTAACACTAACCCTAACCTTAACCCCAACCCTAACCATAACCCTAACCCTAACCCTTTCCATAACCATAACACTAACCCCAACACTTAACCTAACCATAACACTAACCCCTAACCCCTAGCCCTAACCCTTACCCTAACCCTAACCATAACCCTAACCCTAACACCTAACCCTAACATTAACCCTAACCCTAACCCTACCGTAACCCTAACCCTTACCCTTACCCTAACCCTAACCCTAAACCTTACCCTTACCCTAAACAAACCCTAACCCTTACCCAAAACCTAACCCTAACCCTAACCCTAACCCTTACCCTTACATTAACCCTAACCCTAACCCTTACCCTTACCCTTACCTTAACCCTAAACCTAAACCTAACCCTTACCCTTACATTAACGCTAAACTTAACTCTAAACCTAACCCTAACCCTAACACATACCCTTAACCTAACCCTAACCCTAATGCTAACCTCAACCTAAACCTAACCTAACCCTAACCCTAAACCTTACCCTAACCCTAATCTTAACCCCAACACTAAACCTAACCCTAACCCTAACCCTTACCCTTACCCTAAACCTAACCCTAAACCTAACACTAACCCTAGCCCTACCCTTACCCTAACCCTAGCCCTAACCCTAACACTAACCTTTAACCTTACCCTAACCATACCTCAAACCCTAAACCTAACCCTAACCTTAACCTTAAACCTAACCCTTACACTTACCCTAACCCTAACCCTAACCGTAACCCTAAACCTAACCCTAAACCTAACCCTAACCCTTACCCTTACCGTAACCCTAACCCAATCCCTAACCCTTACCCTAACCCTAACCCTAAACCTAACCCTAACCCTAACCCTAACATTTACCCTAAACCTAACCCTAAACCTAAACTTTACCCTAACCCTAACCCTAACACTAACCCTTATCCTAACCCTAACCCTAACCCTAACACAAACCCTAACCCTAACCTAACCCTAACACTAACTCTAACCACTAACCCTAAGCCTTACCCTAACCCTAACGCTAACCCTCACCCTAACCCCAAACCCTAACCCTAACCCTTACCCTAACCAAAACCATAACCCTTACCCTTAACTTAACCCTAAACCTAACCCTAACCCTAACCCTAAGGCTAACCCTTACCCTAACCCTAAACCTAACCCTAACCCTAACCCTTACCCTTACCCTAACCCTAACCCTAACCGTAACCGTAGACCTAACCCTAAACCTAACCCTAACACTTACCCTAACACTTACCATAACCCAAACCTTAACCCTAACCCTAAACCTAACCCTAACCCTAACCCTAACCCTTAACCTTACCCTAACCCTAAACCTAACCCTAAACCTAACCCTTACCCTTACCCTAACCCTAACGCTAAACCTAACCCTAACCCTAACCCTGACCCTTACCCTAACCCTAACCCTAATCCTAATCCTAAACCTAAACCTTACCCTTCCCCTAACCCTACCCCTAAACCTAACCCTAACCCTAACCCTAACCTTAACCCTAACCTTACACTTACCCTAACCCTAACCCTAACCCTAAACCTAAACCTAACACTAACCCTAACCCTAACCCTTACCCTTACCCTAACCCTAACCCTAACCCTTACCCATACCCTAACACTAAGCCTCACATTAACCCTAACCCTAACCCTAAACCTAACCTTAACCCTAATCCTTATCCTTTCCCAAACCCTAATGCTAACCTGAACCTAACCCTAACCCTAACCCTAAACTTAACCCTAACCCTTACCCTAACTCTAACAGTAAACCTATCCCTAACCCTTACTCTTACCCTAACCCTAACCCTAACCCTTACCCTTATCCTAACCCTGAGCCTAACCCTAAACCTAACCCTAAACCTAACCCTAACCGTTACCCTAACAATAACCCTAACCCTAAACCTAACGCTAACCCTAAATGTAACCCTTACCCTTACCCTAACACTAACCCTATCCTTAACCCTAACCCTAACCCTAACCCTTACCCTTACCCTAACCCTAACCCTAAACTTAATGCTAACCCTAACCCTAACCCTTACCCTAACCCTAACCCTAACCCTAATCCTTACCCAAACACTAAACCTAACCCTAACCCTTATTCAAACCAAACCGTAACCGTAACTCTTAACCTAACCCTAACACTAATCCTAACCCCTAACCCTAACCCTTAACCTAACCCTAACCCTAACCATAACTCTAACCCTAACCCTAACCCTTACCCTAATCCTAACCCTAACCTTTACTCTAACCCTAACCGTAACCTCAATCTTAACTCTAACCCTAACCCTACCCTCAACCTTAAGCCTAACGCTAACCCTAACCCTTATACTTACCCTAACCCTAACCCTAACCCTCACCCTTACCCTAAACCTTACCCTAACCCTAACCCTTACCCTAAACATAACCTTAACCCTAACCTCAACCTTAACCCAAAGCCTAACCCTAAACCTAACCCTTACCCTTACCATTACCCTAACCTTAACCCTAACAATAACCCTAACACTTACCCTAACCCTAACCCTAACCCTAACACTTACCCTTACCCTAACCCTAACCCTAACCTTAATCCCAACCCTAACCTAACCCTAACCCTAACGCTAACCCTTACCCTAACCCTAACCCTAACCGTAACACTTACCCTTACCCTAACCTTCAGCCTTATCCAAACCATAACCCTAAACCTAACTCTTAACCTAACCCTAACATTAACCATAACCCCTAACCCTAACCCTTACCCTAATCCTAACCCTAACCGTTACCCTTACTCTAACCCTAACCCTAACCCTAACCCTAACGATTACCCTAACCCTAACCGTAACCCTTCCTCTAACTCTAACCGTAACCTCAACCATAACCCTAAACCTAACCCTTACCCTTACGCTAACCCTAACCCTAAACCTAACCGCAACCCTAAACCTAACCCTAACCCTAATCCTAACCCTAACCCATACCGTAAACCTAACCCTAAATCTAACCCTAACCCTAACCCCAACCCTAAACTTAACTCTAACCCTAACCCTAACCCTTACCTTTACCCTAACCCTAACCCTAAACCTAACCCTAACCATAACCCTAACCCTAACACCTAAACCTAACCCTAACCCTAACCATTACCCTTACCCTAACCCTAACCCTAACCCTAACCGTAACCATAGACCTAACCCTAAACCTAACCCTAACACTTACCCTAACACTTACCATAACCCAAACCTTAACCCTAACCCTAAACCTAACCCTAACCCTAACCCTAACCCTTAACCTTACCCTAACCCTAAACCTAACCCTAAACCTAACCCTTACCCTTACCCTAACCCTAACGCTAAACCTAACCCTAACCCTAACCCTGACCCTTACCCTAACCCTAACCCTAATCCTAATCCTAAACCTAAACCTTACCCTTCCCCTAACCCTACCCCTAAACCTAAACCTAACCCTAACCCTAACCTTAACCCTAACCTTACACTTACCCTAACCCTAACCCTAACCCTAAACCTAAACCTAACACTAACCCTAACCCTAACCCTTACCCTTACCCTAACCCTAACCCTAACCCTTACCCATACCCTAACACGAGGCCTCACATTAACCCTAACCCTAACCCTAAACCTAACCTTAACCCTAATCCTTATCCTTTCCCAAACCCTAACGCTAACCTGAACCTAACCCTAACCCTAACCCTAAACTTAACCCTAACCCTTACCCTAACTCTAACAGTAAACCTATCCCTAACCCTTACTCTTACCCTAACCCTAACCCTAACCCTAACCCTTACCCTTACCCTAACCCTGAGCCTAACCCTAAACCTAACCCTAAACCTAACCCTAACCGTTACCCTAACAATAACCCTAACCCTAAACCTAACGCTAACCCTAAATGTAACCCTTACCCTTACCCTAACACTAACCCTATCCTTAACCCTAACCCTAACCCTTACCCTTACCCTAACCCTAACCCTAAACTTAATGCTAACCCTAACCCTAACCTTTACCCTAACCCTAACCCTAACCCTAATCCTTACCCAAACACTAAACCTAACCCTAACCCTTACCCTTACCCTAAACCTAACCCTAACCATAACCTTAACCCTAACCCTAAACCTAACGTTAACCCTAACCCTAACCCTAATTCCTACCCTTACCCTAACCCTAAACCTAAACTTAACCCTAACCCTAACCCTTACCCTTACCCTCCCCTAACCCTAAAACTAACCCTAATCCTAACCCTAACCATAACCCTTACCCTTACCCTAACCCTAACCCTAAACCTAACCCTAAACCTAACCCTAACCATAACCCTAACCCTAACACCTAAACGTAACAATAACCCTAAACCTTATCCTAACCCTAACCCTAAAACTAAACCTAATCCTAACCCTAACCCTAACCCTTACCCTTACCCTAACCCTAACCCTAAACCAAACCCTAACCCTAACCCTAACCCTAACACCTAAACCTAACTCAAACCCTAAACCTTACCCTAACCCTAAACCTAACCCTAACCCTAACACTTACCCTTACCTAACCCTAACCCTTATTCAAACCAAACCGTAACCGTAACTCTTAACCTAACCCTAACACTAATCCTAACCCCTAACCCTAACCCTTAACCTAACCCTAACCCTAACCATAACTCTAACCCTAACCCTAACCCTTACCCTAATCCTAACCCTAACCTTTACTCTAACCCTAACCGTAACCTCAATCTTAACCCTAACCCTAACCCTACCCTCAACCTTAAGCCTAACGCTAACCCTAACCCTTACACTTACCCTAACCCTAACCCTAACCCTCACCCTTACCCTAAACCTTACCCTAACCCTAACCCTTACCCTAAACCTAACCTTAACCCTAACCTCAACCTTAACCCAAAGCCTAACCCTAAACCTAACCCTTACCCTTACCATTACCCTAAACTTAACCCTAACAATAACCCTAACACTTACCCTAACCCTAACCCTAACACTTACCTTTACCCTAACCCTAACCCTAACCTTAATCCCAACCCTAACCTAACCCTAACCCTAACGCTAACCCTTACCCTAACCCTAACCCTAACCGTAACACTTACCCTTACCCTAACCTTAAGCCTTATCCAAACCCTAACCCTAAACCTAACTCTTAACCTAACCCTAACATTAACCATAACCCCTAACCCTAACCCTTACCCTAATCCTAACCCTAACCCTTACCCTTACTCTAACCCTAACCCTAACCCTAACCCTAACCATTACCCTAACCCTAACCGTAACCCTTCCTCTAACTCTAACCGTAACCTCAACCATAACCCTAAACCTAACCCTTACCCTTACGCTAACCCTAACCCTAAACCTAACCCCAACCCTAAACCTAACCCTAACCCTAATCCTAACCCTAACCCATACCGTAAACCTAACCCTAAATCTAACCCTAACCCTAACCCCAACCCTAAACTTAACTCTAACCCTAACCCTAACCCTTACCTTTACCCTAACCCTAAACCTAAACCTAACCCTAACCATAACCCTAACCCTAACACCTAAACCTAACCCTAACCCTAACCATTACCCTTACCCTAACCCTAACCCTAAACCTAACCCTAACCATAACCCTAACCCTAACACCTAAACCTAACCCTAACCCTAACCCTTACCCTATCCCTAACCCTAAAACTAACCCTAATCCTAACCCTAACCCTAACCCTTACCCTTACCCTAACCCTAACCATAAACCTAACCCTAACCCTAACCCTAACCCCTCCTCTAATTCTAACCATAACCGCAACCCTAACCCTAAACCTAACCCTTACCCTAACCCTAACCCTTACCCTAAACCTAACCTTAACCCTAACCTCAACCTTAACTCAAAGCCTAACCCTAAACCTAACCCTTACACTTACCATTACCCTAACCCTAACCCTAACCCTAACCCTAACACTTACCCTAACCCTAACCCTAACCCTAACACTTACACTTACCCTAACCCTAACCCTAAACTTAATCCCAACCCTAAACCTAACCCTAACCCTAACGCTAACCCTTACCCTAACCCTAACCCTAACCCTAACCCTAACACTTAACCTTACCCTAACGCTAAGCCTTATCCAAACCGTAACCCTAACCCTAACTCTTAACCTAACCCTAACATTAACAATAACCCCTAACCCTAACCCTTACCTTAATCCTAACCCTAACCCTTACCCTTACTCTAAACCTAACCCTAACCCTAACCCTAACACTAACCCTTACCCTAACCCTAACCCTTCCTCTAACTCTAACCGTAACCTCAACAATAACCCTAAACCTAACCCTTACCCTTACCCTAACCCTAACCCTAAACCTAACCCCAACCCTAAACCTAACCCTAACCCTAATCCTAATCCTAACCCTAACCCATACCATAACCCTAACCCTAAATCTAACCCTAACCCTAACCCCAAACCTAAACTTAACTCTAACCCTAACCCTAACCCTTACCTGTACCCTTACCCTAACCCTAAAACTAACCCTAATCCTAACGCTAAACCTAACCCTTACCCTTACCCTAACCCTAACACTAAACCTAACCCTAACAATAACCCTAACTCTAACACCTAAACCTAACCCTAACCCTAACCCTTAACCTATCCCTAACCCTAAAACTAACCCTAATCCTAACCCTAACCCTAACCCTTACCCTTACCCTAACCCTAACCATAAACCTAACCCTAACCCTAACCCTAACCCTTCCTCTAACTCTAACCGTAACCTCAACCCTAACCCTAAACCTAATCCTTACCCTTACCCTAACCCGAACCCTAAACCTAACTCCAACCCTAAACCTAACCCTAAACCTAATCCTAACCCTAACCCTTACCCTAACCCTAACCCTAAATCTAACCCTAACCCTAACCCCAACCCTAAACTTAACTCTAACCCTAACACTAACCCTTACCCTTACCCTAACCCTAACCCTAAACCTAGCCCTAACCATAACCCTAACCCTAACACCTATACCTAACCCTAACCCTAACCCTTACCCTATCCCTAACCCTAAAACTAACCCTAATCCTAACCCTAACCCTTAAACTTACCCTAACCCTAACCCTAAACCTAACCCTAACCCTAACCCTAATCCTTATCCTAACCCTATTCCTAACCCTAACCCTTACCTTACCCTTACCCTAACCCTAAAACTACCCTTAATCCTAACCCTAAACCTAACCCTAACCCTAAACCTAACCCTAACCATAATCCTAACCCTACCACCTAAACCTAACACTAACCCTAACCCTTACCCTAACCCTAAACCTAAACCAAACCCTAACCCTAACCCTTACCCTTACCATAAACCTAACCCTAAGCCTAACCCTAACCCTTACCCTTACCCTTAACCAAAACCTAACACCAAACCTAACCCTAAACCTTACCCTTACCCTAACCCTAACACTAACCCTTACCCTAACCCTAACCCTAACTCTAATCCTAACCCTTACCCTAACCCTAAACCAAACCCTAACCCTAACCTTAACCCTAACCCTTACCCTTGCCCTAACCCTAACCCTAACCCTAAACCTGACCGTAACCCTAACCCTCATCCTAACCCTAACACTTACCTAAACCCTAACCCTAATCCTAACCCTTACCCTTACCCTCACCCTAACCCTAAACCTAACCCCAACTCTAAACCTAACCCTAACCCTAACCCTTACCCTAACACTTACCCTAACCCTAACCCTAACCCGAACCCTAACCCTAACAATTACGCTAACCCTAACCCTAAGCCTAACCCTAAACCTAACCCTAACCGTAACACCTAAACCTAACCCTAACCCTAACCCTTACCCCAACCCTAACCTTAGCCCTAACACTTACCCTTACCCTAACCCTAACCCTAACCCTTACTCTAACCCTAACCCTAAATTTAACCCTAACCCTAACTCTGACCCTAAGCCTAACCCTAACCCTAACCCTTACACTATCCCTAACCCTAACCCTTACCCTAAACCTAACCCTAATCCTAACCCTAACCCTTAACCCAAACCCTCTACCTAACCCTAACCCTAACCCTAACCCTAACCAAAACCCTTAACGTAACCCTAACCCTAACACTAACCCTAACCCTTACCCTTAAGCTAACCCTAAACCTAACTCTAACCTTAACCCTAACCCTAACCTCAACTCTTACCCTAACCTAACCCTAACCCTTACCCTAACCCTAACCCTAACCCTAACCTTAACCCTAACCCTAACCGTAACCCTTACCCTTAACCTAAACCTAACCCTAAACTTAACCCTAACCCTAACCTTAACCCTAAACCTAACCCTTGCCCTTACCCTGACCCTAACCATAAACCTAAACCTAACCTTAACCCTAACCCTAACCGTAACCCTAACCCTAACCCTAACCCTAACCTTAACCCTAACCCAAACCCTAACCCTAATCCTTACACTTACCCTAACCCTAACCCTAAATCTAACCTTAACCCTAAACCTAAACCTAACACTAACACTAACACTTACCCTTTACCTAACCCTAACAATAACCCTAACCCTAACCCTTACCCTTATCCTAACCCTAACCCTAAACCTGACACTTACCCTTACCCTAACCCATACCCTAAACGTAATCCTAACCCTAACCCTTATCCTAACCCTAACCCTAACCCTAACCCTTACTTTTACCCTAACCTTAATCCTAACCCTAACCCTAACCCTAACCCTTACCCTAACACTAACCCTAAAACTACCCCTAATTCTAACACTAACCCTAACCCTTACCCTAACCCTAACCCTAACACCTAAACCTAACCCTAACCCTAACCCTTACCCTAACCCTAACCCTAAAATTAACCCTAATCCTAACCCTAACCCTAACCCTTCCCCTTACCCTAACCCTAACCCTAAACCTAACCATGACCCTAACCCTAAACCTAACACCGAAACCTAACCCTAACCTAACCCATACCCTTACTCTAACTCTAACCCTAACCCTAACCCTAACCCTAACCCTTACCCTAACCCTAACCCTAACCCTAACCCTAACCCTAAAACTTACCCTTGCACTAAATCTAACCCTAAACCTTACCCTAAACATAACCCTAACCCTAACCCTAAACCTTGCCATTACCTTAACCCTAACCCTAGACCTAACCCTTACCCTTACCCTAACGCTAACCCTAACCCTAACCTTAACCCTAACCCAAAACCTAACACATTCCGTTACCCTGACCCTAACACTAACCCTAACGGTAACCCTAAACATAACCCTAACACTAACCCCAACCCTCATCCTTACCCTAAACCTTATCCTAACCCTAACCCTAACCCTTACCCTAACCCTAACCTTAACCCTAACGTCAACCTTAACCCAAAGCCTAACCCTAACCCTAAACCTTACCCTTGCCACTACACTAAACCTAACCCTAACCCTAACCCTAACCCTAACACTTACCCTAACCCTTACCCTTACTCTAACCCTAACCCTAACCCTTACCCTAACCCTAACCCTAAACCTAACCCTAACCCTAACCCTAACAATAACCCTAAAATTAACCCTAATCCTAACCCTAACCCTAACCCTTACCCTAACCCTAACCCTAAACCTAACCCCAACCCTAACCCTAACCCTAACACCTAAACCTAACCCTAACCTAACCCTTACCCTTACTCTAACCCTAACCATAACCCTAACCCTAACCCTTACCCTAACCCTAACCCTAACCCTAACCCTAAAACTTACCCTTACACTAAATCTAACCCTAAACCTTACCCTAAACATAACCCTAACCCTAACCCTAAACCTTGCCCTTACCTTAACCCTAACCCTATCCCTAACCCTTACCCTTACCCTAACGCTAAACCTTACCCTAACCTTAACCTAACCCAAAACCTAACACATTCCGTTACCCTGACCCTAACACTAACCCTAACGGTAACCCTAAACATAACCCTAACACTAACCTGAACCCTCACCCTTACCCTAAACTTTATCCTAACCCTAAACCTAACCCTTACCCTAACCCTAACCTTAACCCTAATCTCAACCTTAACACTAAGCCTAACCCTAACCCTAAACCTTACCCTTGCCACTACACTAAACCTAACCCTAACCCTAACCCTAACCCTAACACTTACCCTAACACTTACCCTTAATCTAACCCTAACCCTAACCCTTACCCTAACCCTAACCCTAACCCATCCTCTAACTCTAACCGTAACCTCAACCCTAACCCTAACACTAACCCTTTCCCTTACCCTAACCCTAAGCCTTATCCAAACCCTAACCCTAAACCTAACTCTTAACCTAACCCTAACATTAACCCTAACCCCTAACCCTAACCCTTACCCTAATCCTAACCCTAACCCTTACCCTTACTCTAACCCTAACCCTAACCCTAACCTTAACCCTAACCCTAACCGTAACCCTAACCCTTACCCTTAACCTAACCCTAACCCTAACCCTAACCGTTACCCTTACCATAACCCTAACCCTAAAACTAACTCTAATCCTAACCCGAACCCTAACGCTTACGCTTACCCTAACCCTAACCCTAAGCCTAACCCTAACCCTAACACCTAAACCTAGCCCTAACCCTAAGCCTTACCCTAACCCTAACCTTAGCCCTAACACTTACCCTTACCCTAACCCTAACCCTAACCCTAACCCTTACCTTAACCCCAAAACTTACCCTAACCTAACCCTAATCCTAACCCTAACCCTATCCTTAGCCCTAACACTTACCCTTACCCTAACCCTAACCCTAACCCTAACCCTAACCTTAACCCTAACCCTAACCCTAACCATAACTCTAACCCTAACCCTAACCCTTACCCTAATCCTAACGCTAACCTTTACTCTAACCCTAAACCTAAACTCAATCTTAACCCTAACCCTAACCCTACCCTCAACCTTAAGCCTAACCCTAACCCTAACCCTTACACTTACCCTAACCCTAACCCTAACCCTCACCCTTACCCTAAACCTTATCCTAACCCTAACCCTTACCCTAAACCTAACCTTAACCCTAACCTCAACCTTAACCCAAAGCCTAACCCTAAACCTAACCCTTACCCTTACCATTACCCTAACCCTAACCCTAACCCTAACACTTACCCTAACCCTAACCCTAACCCTAACACTTATACTCACCCTAACCCTAACCCTAACCTTAATCCCAACCCTAAACCTAACCCTAACCCTAACGCTAACCCTTACCCTAACCCTAACCCTAACCCTAACACTTACCCTTACCCTAACCCTAAGCCTTATCCAAACCCTAACCCTAAACCTAACTCTTAACCTAACCCTAACATTAACCCTAACCCCTAACCCTAACCCTTACCCTAATCCTAACCCTAACCCTTACCCTTACTCTAAACCTAACCCTAACCCTAACCCTAAACCTAACCCTTACCCTAACCCTAACCCTAACCCCTCCTCTAACTCTAACCATAACCACAACCATAACCCTAAACCTAACCCTTACCCTTACCCTAACCCTAACCCTAAACCTAACCCCAACCCTAAACCTAACCCTAAACCTAATCCTAACCCTAACCCATACCGTAACCCTAACCCTAAATCTAACCCTAACCCTAACCCCAACCCTAAACTTAACTCTAACCCTAACCCTTACCTTTACCCTTACCCTAACCCTAAAACTAACCCTAATCCTAACGCTAACCCTAACCCTTACCCTTACCCTAACCCTAACAATAAACCTAACCCTAACAATAACCCTAACACTAACACCTAAACCTAACCCTAACCCTAACACTTACCCTATCCCTAACCCTAAAACTAACCCTAATCCTAACCCTAACCCTAACCCTTACCCTTACCCTAACCCGAACCCTAAACCTAACCCCAACCCTAACCCTAATCCTAACCCTAACCCTTACCCTAACCCTAACCCTAAATCTAACCCTAACCCTAACCCCAACCCTAAACTTAACTCTAACCCTAAACCTAACCCTTACCTTTACCCTTACCCTAACCCTAAAACTAACCCTAATCCTAACCCTAACCCTAACCCTTACCCTTACCCTAAACCTAACCCTAAACCTAACCATAACCATAACCCTAACCCTAACACCTATACCTAACCCTAACCCTAACCCTTACCCTATCCCTAACCCTAAAACTAACCCTAATCCTAACCCTAACCCTAACCCTTAAACTTACCCTAACCCTAACCCTAAACCTAACCCTAACCCTAACCCTAACACCTAAACCTAACCCTAACCCTAACCCTTATCCTAAACCTACCCCTAACCCTAACCCTTACCCTTACCCTTACCCTAACCCTAAAACTATCCCTAATCCTAACCCTAACCCTAACCCTTACCCTTACCCTAATCCTTACCCTAAACCTAACCCTAACCCTAATCCTAGCCCTACCACCTAAACCTAACACTAACCCTAACCCTTACCCTAACCCTAACCCTAAACCAAACCCTAACCCTAAACCTTACCCTTACCCTAACCCTAACCCTAAGCCTAACCCTAACCCTTACCCTTACCCTTAACCTAACCCTAACCCCAAACCTAACCCTAAACCTTAACCTTACCCTAACCCTAACACTAACCCTTACCCTAACCCTAACCTAACTCTAACCCTAACCCTTACCCTAACCCTAAACCAAACCCTAACCCTAACCTTAACCCTAACCCTTACCCTTAGCCTAACCCTAACCCTAACCCTAACCCTGACCGTAAACCTAACCCTAATCCTAACCCTAACACTTACCTAAACTCTAACCCTAATCCTAACCCTTACCCTTACCCTCACCCTAACCCTAAACCTAACCCCAAATCTAAACCTAACCCTAACCCTAACCCTTACCCTAACACTTACCCTAACCCTAACCCTAACCCTAACCCTAACCCTAACCCCTAACCCTACCCAATAACCTAACCCTAACCATAACCTTAATTCTAACCGTTACCTTTATCCAAACCTAAAACTAACTCTAACCCTAACCCTAACCAAAACCCTTAACCTAACACTAACCCTAACCCTTACCCTTAACCTAACCCTAAACCTAACTCTAACCTTAACCCTAACCTTAACCCCAAAACTTACCCTAACCTAACCCTAACCCTTACTCTAACCCTAACCCTAACCCTAACCTTAACCCTAACCCTAACCGTAACCCTAACCCTTACCCTTAACCTAAACCTAACCCTAACCCTAACCCTAACCGTTACCCTTACCATAACCCTAACCCTAAAACTAACTCTAATCCTAACCCGAACCCTAACGCTTACGCTTACCCTAACCCTAACCCTAAACCTAACCCTAACCCTAACACCTAAACCTAACCCTAACCCTAACCCTTACCCTAACCCTAACCTTAGCCCTAACACTTACCCTTACCCTAACCCTAACCCTAACCCTAACCCTTACCTTAACCCCAAAACTTACCCTAACCTAACCCTAACCCTAACCCTAACCCTAACCCTAACCCTAACCCTAACCTTAGCCCTAACACTTACCCTTACCCTAACCCTAACCCTAACCCTAACCCTAACCTTAACCCTAACCCTAACCCTAACCATAACTCTAACCCTAACCCTAACCCTTACCCTAATCCTAACGCTAACCTTTACTCTAACCCTAAACCTAAACTCAATCTTAACCCTAACCCTAACCCTACCCTCAACCTTAAGCCTAACCCTAACCCTAACCCTTACACTTACCCTAACCCTAACCCTAACCCTCACCCTTACCCTAAACCTTATCCTAACCCTAACCCTTACCCTAAACCTAACCTTAACCCTAACCTCAACCTTAACCCAAAGCCTAACCCTAAACCTAACCCTTACCCTTACCATTACCCTAACCCTAACCCTAACCCTAACCCTAACACTTACCCTAACCCTAACCCTAACCCTAACACTTACCCTTACCCTAACCCTAACCCTAACCTTAATCCCAACACTAACCCTAACCCTAACCCTAACCCTTACCATTACCCTAACCCTAACCCTAACCCTAACACTTACCCTAACCCTAACCCTAACCCTAACACTTATACTCACCCTAACCCTAACCCTAACCTTAATCCCAACCCTAAACCTAAGCCTAACCCTAACGCTAACCCTTACCCTAACCCTAACCCTAACCCTAACCCTAACACTTACCCTTACCCTAACCCTAAGCCTTATCCAAACCCTAACCCTAAACCTAACTCTTAACCTAACCCTAACATTAACCCTAACCCCTAACCCTAACCCTTACCCTAATCCTAACCCTAACCCTTACCCTTAATCTAACCCTAACCCTAACCCTAACACTAACCATTACCCTAAACCTAACCCTAACCCTTCCTCTAACTCTAACCGTAACCGCAACCATAACCCTAAACCTAACCCTTACCCTTACCCTAACCCTAAACCTAACCTTAATCCCAACCCTAAACCTAAACCTAACCCTAACGCTAACCCTTACCCTAACCCTAACCCTAACCCTAACCCTAACACTTACCCTTACCCTAACCCTAAGCCTTATCCAAACCCTAACCCTAAACCTAACTCTTAACCTAACCCTAACATTAACCCTAACCCCTAACCCTAACCCTTACCCTAAACCTAACCAGAACCCTTAACCTTACTCTAACCCTAACCCTAACCCTAACCCTTCCTCTAACTCTAACCGTAACCTCAACCATAACCCTAAACCTAACCCTTACCCTTACCCTAACCCTAACCCTAAACCTAACCCCAACCCTAACCCTAACCCTAACCCTAATACTAACCCTAACCCATACCGTAACCGTAACCCTAAATCTAACCTGAAACCTAACCCCAACCCTAAAGTTAACTCTAACCCTAACCGTAACCCTTACCTTTACCCTTACCCTAACCCTAAACCTAACCCTAACCATAACCCTAACCCTAACACCTAAACCTAAACTTAAGCCTAACCCATACCCTATCCCTAACCCTAAAACTAACCCTAATCCTAACCCTAACCCTAACCCTTACGCTTACCCTAACCCTAAACATAAACCTAACCCTAACCCTAAGCCTAACCCTTACTCTAACTCTAACTGTAACCTCAACCCTAACCCTAAACCTAACCCTTACCCTAACCCTAAACCTTACCCTAAACCTAACCTTAACCCTAACCTCAAACTTAACCCAAAGCCTAACCCTAAACCTAACCCTTACCCTTACCATTACCCTAACCCTAAACCTAACCCTAACCGTAACACCTAAACCTAACACTAACCCTAACCCTTACCCTAACCCTAACCTTAGCCCTAACACTTACCCTTACCCTAACCCTAACCCTAACCCTTACTCTAACCCTAAACCTAAATTTAACCCTAACCCTAACTGTGACCCTAAGCCTAACCCTAACCCTAACCCTTACACTAACCCTAACCCTAACCCTAACCCTTACCCTAAACCTAACCCTAATCCTAACCCTAACCCTTAACCCAAACCCTCTACCTAACCCTAACCCTAACCCTAACCCTAACCCTAACCAAAACCCTTAACGTAACCCTAACCCTAACACTAACCCTAACCCTTACCCTTAAGCTAACCCTAAACCTAACTCTAACCTTAACCCTAACCCTAACCTCAACTCTTACCCTAACCTAACCCTAACCCTTACCCTAACCCTAACCCTAACCCTAACCTTAACCCTAACCCTAACCGTAACCCTAACCCTTACCCTTAACCTAAACCAACCCTAAACTTAACCCTAACCCTAACCTTAACCCTAAACCTAACCCTTGCCCTTACCCTGACCCTAAACCTAACCCTAACCCTAACCCTAACCCTAACACTTACCCTAACCCTAACCCTAACCCTAACCCTAACCTTAACCCTAACCCAAACCCTAACCCTAATCGTTACACTTACTCTAACCCTAACCCTAAAACTAACGTTAACCCTAACCCTAACCCTAACACTAACACTAACACTTACCCTTTACCTAACCCTAACAATAACCCTAACCCTAACCCTTACCCTTATCCTAACCCTAACCCTAAACCTGACACTTACCCTTACCCTAACCCATACCCTAAACGTAACCCTAACCCTAACCCTTATCCTAACCCTAACCCTAAACCTGACACTTACCCTTACCCTAACCCATACCCTAAACGTAACCCTAACCCTAACCCTAACCCTAACCCTAACCCTAACCCTAAAATTAACCCTAATCCTAACCCTAATCCTAACCCTTAACCTTACCCTAACCCTAACCCTAACCCTAACCTTCACCCTAACCCTAACCCTAACCCTAACACCTAAACCTAACCCTAACCTAAACCTTACCCTTACTCTAACTCTAACCCTAACCCTAACTCTAACCCTAACCCTTACCCTAACCCTAAACCTAATCCTAACCCTAAAACTTACCCTTACACTAAATCTAACCCTAAACCTTACCCTAAACATAACCCTAACCCTAACCCTAAACCTTGCCCTTACCTTAACCCTAACCCTAACCCTAACCCTTACCCTTACCCTAACCCTAACCTTAACCCTAACCTTAAACCTAACCCAAAACCTAACACATTCCGTTACCCTGACCCTAACACTAACCCTAACGGTAACCCTAAACATAACCCCAACACTAACCCCAACCCTCATCCTTACCCTAAACCTTATCCTAACCCTAACCCTAACCCTTACCCTAACCCTAACCTTAACCCTAACCTCAACCTTAACCCAAAGCCTAACCCTAACCCTAAACCTTACCCTTGCCATTACACTAACCCTAACCCTAACACTAACCCTAACCCTAACACTTACCCTAACCCTTACCCTTACTCTAACCCTAACCCTAACCCTTACCCTAACCCTAACCCTAACCCTAAACCTAACCCTAACCCTAACCCTAACCCTAACCCTAAAATTAACCCTAATCCTAACCCTAACCCTAACCCTTACCCTTACCCGAACCCTAACCCTAAACGTAACCCCAACCCTAACCCTAACCCTAACACCTAAACCTAACCCTAACCTAACCCTTACCCTTACTCTAACCCTAACCCTAAAACTTACCCTTACACTAAATCTAACCCTAAACCTTACCCTAAACATAACCCTAACCCTAAACCTAAACCTTGCCCTTACCTTAACCCTAACCCTAGCCCTAACCCTTACCCTTACCCTAACGCTAACCCTAACCCTAACCTTAACCCTAAACAAAAACCTAACACATTCCGTTACCCTGACCCTAACACTAACCCTAACGGTATCCCTAAACATAACCCTAACACTAACCCCAACCCTCACCCTTACCCTAAACCTTATCCTAACCCTAACCCTAAAATTTACCCTAACCCTAACCTTAACCCTAACCTCAACCTTAACACAAAGCCTAACCCTAACCCTAAACCTTACCCTTGCCATTACACTAACCCTAACCCTAACCCTAACCCTAACCCTAACACTTGCCCTAACACTTACCCTTACCCTAACCATAACCCTAACCCTTCCTCTAACTCTAACCGTAACCTCAACCCTAACCCTAACACTAACCCTTTCCCTTACCCTAACCCTAACCCTAAACCTAACCCAAACCCTAAACCTAACTCTAACCCTAATCCTAAACCTAGCCCTTACCCTAACCCTAACCCTAAACCTAACCCTAACCCTAACACCAACCCTAAATTTAACCCTAACCTTAACCCTAACCATAACCCTTACCCTTACCCTAACCCTAACCCTAAACCTAACCCTAAACATAACCCTAACCCTAACACCTAAACCTAATCCTAACCCTAAACCTTATCCTAACCCTAACCCTAAAACTAACCCTAATCCTAACCCTAACCCTAACCCTTACCCTTACCCTAACCCTAACCCTAAACCTAACCCTAACCCTAACACCTAAACCTAACCCTAACCCTAACCCTTACCCTAACCCTAAACCTAACCCTAACCCTAACACTTACCCTTACCTAACCCTAACCCTTATTCAAACCAAACCCTAACCGTAACCATTAACCTAACCCTAACACTAATCCTAACCCCTAACCCTAACGCTTAACCTAACCCTAACCCTAACCATAACTAACCCTAACCCTAACCCTTACCCTAATCCTAACGCTAACCTTTACTCTAACCCTAAAACTAACCTCAATCTTAACCCTAACCCTAACCCTACCCTCAACCTTAAGCCTAACCATAACCCTAACCCTTACACTTACCCTAACCCTAACCCTAAACCTCACCCTTACCCTAAACCTTACCCTAACCCTAACCCTTACCCTAAACCTAACCTTAACCCTAACCTCAACCTTAACCCAAAGCCTAACCCTAAACCTAACCCTTACCCTTACCATTACCCTAACCCTAACCCTAACCCTAACACTAACACTTACCCTAACCCTAACCCTAACCCTAACACTTACCCTCACCCTAACCCTAAACCTAACCTTAATCCCAACCCTAAACCTAACCCTAACCCTAACGCTAACCCTTACCCTAACCCTAACCCTAACCCTAACCCTAACCCTAACACTTACCCTTACCCTAACCCTAACCCTTACCCTAAACCTAACCTTAACCCTAACCTCAACCTTAACCCAAAGCCCAACCCTAAACCTAACCCTTACCCTTACCATTACCCTAACCCTAAACCTAACCATAACCCTATCACTTACCCTAACCCTAACCCTAACCCTAACACTTACCCTTACCCTAACCCTAACCCTAACCTTAATCCCAACCCTAAACCTAACCCTAACCCTAACGCTAACCCTTACCCTAACCCTAACCCTAACCCTAACCCTAACCCTAACACTTACCCTTACCCTAACCCTAAGCCTTATCCAAACCCTAACGCTAACCCTAACCCTAAACCTAACCCTAACGATAACCCTAACCCTAACACCTATACCTAACCCTAACCCTAACCCTAACCCTTACCCTATCCCTAACCCTAAAACTAACCCTAATCCTAACCCTAACCCTTAAACTTACCCTAACCCTAACTATAAACCTAACCCTAACCCTAATCCTAACCCTAACACCTAAACCTAACCCTAACCCTAACCCTTATCCTAACCCTATCCCTAACCCTAACCCTTAACCTTACCCTTACCCTAACCCTAAAACTACCCTTAATCCTAACCCTAACCCTAACCCTAACCCTAAACCTAACCCTAACCATAATCCTAACCCTACCACCTAAACCTAATCCTAACCCTAACCCTTACCCTAACCCTAACCCTAAATTTAACCCTAACCCTAACTCTGACCCTAAGCCTAAGCCTAACCCTAACCCTTACACTAACCCTAACCCTAAACCTAACCCTAACTGTAACATCTAAACCTAACCCTAACCCTAACCCTTACCCTAACCCTAACCTTAGCCCTAACACTTACCCTTACCCTAACCCTAACCCTAACCCTTACTCTAACCCTAACCCTAAATTTAACCCTAACCCTAATTCTGACCCTAAGCCTAAGCCTAACCCTAACCCTTACACTAACCCTAACCCTAACCCTAACCCTTACCCTAAACCTAACCCTAATCCTAACCCTAACCCTTAACCCAAACCCTCTACCTAACCCTAACCCTAACCCTAACCCTAACCAAAACCCTTAACGTAACCCTAACCCTAACACTAACCCTAACCCTTACCCTCAAGCTAACCCTAAACCTAACTCTAACCTTAACCCTAACCGTAACCTTAACTCTTACCCTAACCTAACCCTAACCCTTACCCTAACCCTAACCCTAACCCTAACCTTAACCCTAACCCTAACCGTAACCCTAACCCTTACCCTTAACCTAAACCAACCCTAAACTTAACCCTAACCCTAACCTTAACCCTAAACCTAACCCTTGCCCTTACCCTGACCCTAACCCTAACCCTAACCCTAACCCTAACCCTAACACTTACCCTAACCGTAACCCTAACCCTAACCTTAACCCTAACCCAAACCCTAACCCTAAACCTTACACTTACCCTAACCCTAACCCTAAAACTAACGTTAACCCTAACCCTAACCCTAACACTAACACTAACACTTACCCTTTACCTAACCCTAACAATAACCCTAACCCTAACCCTTACCCTTATCCTAACCCTAACCATAAACCTGACACTTACCCTTACCCTAACCGATACCCTAAACGTAACCCTAACCCTAACCCTTATCCTAACCCGAACCCTAACCCTAACCCTAACCCTTACTTTTACCCTAACCCTAATCCTAACCCTAACCCTAACCCTTACCCTTACACTAACCCTAAAACTACCCCTAATTCTAACCCTAACCCTAACCCTTACCCTAACCCTAACCCTAAACCTAACCCTAACCCTAACCCTAACCCTAACACCTAAACCTAACCCTAACCTAACCCTTACCCTTACTCTAACTCTAACCCTAACCCTAACTCTAACCCTAACCCTTACCCTAACCCTAAACCTAACCCTAACCCTAAAACTTACCCTTACACTAAATCTAACCCTAAACCTTACCCTAAACATAACCCTAACCCTAACCCTAAAACTTGCCCTTACCTTAACCCTAACCCTAGCCCTAACCCTTACCCTTACCCTAACCCTAACCTTAACCCTAACCTTAACCCTAACCCAAAACCTAAGACATTCCGTTACCCTGACCCTAACACTAACACTAACGGTAACCCTAAACATAACCCTAACACTAACCCCAACATTCATCCTTACCCTAAACCTTATCCTAACCCTAACCCTAACCCTTACCCTAACCCTAACCTTAACCCTAACCTCAACCTTAACCCAAAGCCTAACCCTAACCCTAAACCTTACCCTTGCCATTACACTAACCCTAAACCTAACCCTAACCCTAACACTTACCCTAACCCTTACCCTTACTCTAACCCTAACCCTAACCCTTACCCTAACCCTAACCCTAAACCTAACCCTAACCCTAACCCTAACCCTAAAATTAACCCTAATCCTAACCCTAACCCTAACCCTTACCCTTACCCGAACCCTAACCCTAAATCTAACCCCAACCCTAACCCTAACCCTAACACCTAAACCTAACCCTAACCTAACCCTTACCCTTACTCTAACCCTAACCCTAAAACTTACCCTTACACTAAATCTAACCCTAAACCTTACCCTAAACATAACCCTAACCCTAACCCTAAACCTTGCCCTTACCTTAACCCTAACCCTAGCCCTAACCCTTACCCTTACCCTAACTCTAACCCTAACCCTAACCTTAACCCTAACCCAAAACCTAACACATTCCGTTACCCTGACCCTAACACTAACCCTAACGGTAACCCTAAACATAACCCTAACACTAACCCCAACCCTCACCCTTACCCTAAATCTTATCCTAACCCTAACCCTAAAACTTACCCTAACCCTAACCTTAACCCTAACCTCAACCTTAACACATAGCCTAACCCTAACCCTAAACCTTACCCTTGCCATTACACTAACCCTAACCCTAACCCTAACCCTAACCCTAACACTTACCCTAACACTTACCCTTACCCTAACCCTAACCCTAACCCTTCCTCTAACTCTAAACGTAACCTCAACCCTAACCCTAACACTAACCCTTTCCCTTACCCTAACCCTAACCCTAAACCTAACCCAAACCCTAAACCTAACTCTAAACCTAATTCTAACCCTAGCCCTTACCCTAACCCTAACCCTCAACCTAACCCTAACCCTAACACCAACCCTAAACTTAACTCTAAACTTAACCCTAAACATAACCCTTACCCTTACCCTAACCTTAACCCTAAACCTAACCCTAAACATAACCCTAACCCTAACCCTTACCCTAACCCTAAACCTAACCCTAACCCTAAGAATTACCCTTACCTAACCCTAACCCTTATTCAAACCAAACCCTAACCGTAACCCTTAACCTAACCCTGACACTAATCCTAACCCCTAAACCTAACCCTTAACCTAACCCTAACCCTAACCATAACTCTAACCCTAACCCTAACCCTTACCCTAATCCTAACGCTAACCTTTACTCTAACCCTAAACCTAACCTCAATCTTAACCCTAACCCTAACCCTACCCTCAACCTTAAGCCTAACAATAACCGTAACCCTTACACTTACCCTAACCCTAACCGTAAGCTTCACCCTTACTCTAAACCTTACCCTAACCCTAACCCTTACCCTAAACCTAACCTTAACCCTAACCTCAACCTTAACCCAAAGCCTAACCCTAAACCTAACCCTTACCCTTACCATTGCCCTAACCCTAACCCTAACCCTAACCCTAACACTTACCCTAACCCTAACACTAACCCTAACACTTACCCTTACCATAACCCTAACCCTAAACTTAATCCCAACCCTAAACCTAACCCTAACCCTAACGCTAACCCTTACCCTAACCCTAACCCTAACCCTAACCCTAACACTTACCCTTACCCTAACCCTAAGCCTTATCCAAACCCTAACCCTAAACCTAACTCTTAACCTAACCCTAACATTAACCCTAACCCCTAACCCTAACCCTTACCCTAATCCTAACCCTAACCCTTACCCTTACTCTAACCCTAACCCTAACCCTAACCCTAAGTATTACCCTAACCCTAACCCTAACCCTTCCTCTACCTCTAACCGTAACCTCAACCATAACCCTAAACCTAACCCTTACCCTTACCCTAACCCTAACCCTAAACCTAACCCCAACTCTAAACCTAACCCTAACCCTAACCCTTACCATAACACTTACCCTAACCCTAACCCTAATCCTAACCCTAACCCTAACAATTGCGCTAACCCTAACCCTAAGCCTAACCCTAAACCTAACACTAACCGTAACACCTAAACCTAACCCTAACCCTAACCCTTACCCTAACCCTAACCTTAGCCCTAACACTTACCCTTACCCTAACCCTAACCCTAACCCTTACTCTAACCCTAACCCTAAATTTAACCCTAACCCTAACTCTGACCCTAAGCATAACCCTAACCCTAACCCTTACACTAACCCTAACCCTAACCCTAACCCTTACCCTAAACCTAACCCTATTCCTAACCCTAACCCTTAACCCAAACCCTCTACCTAACCCTAACCCTAACCCTAACCCTAACCAAAACCCTTAACGTAACCCTAACCCTAACACTAACCCTAACCCTTACCCTTAAGCTAACCCTAAACCTAACTCTAACCTTAACCCTAACCGTAACCTCAACTCTTACCCTAACCTAACCCTAACCCTTACCCTAACCCTAACCCTAACCCTAACCTTAACCCTAACCCTAACCGTAACCCTAACCCTTACCCTTAACCTAAACCAACCCTAAATTTAACCCTAACCCTAACCTTAACCCTAAACCTAACCCTTGCCCTTACCCTAACCCTAACCCTAACCCTAACCCTACCCCTAACCCTAACCCTAACACTTACCCTAACCGTAACCCTAACCCTAAACTTAACCCTAACCCAAACCCTAACCCTAAACCTTACACTTACCCTAACCCTAACCCTAAAACTAACGTTAACCCTAACCCTAACCCTAACCCTAACACTAACACTTACCCTTTACCTAACCCTAACAATAACCCTAACCCTAACCCTTACCCTTATCCTAACCCTAACCATAAACCTGACACTTACCCTTACCCTAACCGATACCCTAAACATAACCCTAACCCTAACCCTTATCCTAACCCGAACCCTAACCCTAACCCTAACCCTTACTTTTACCCTAACCCTAATCCTAACCCTAACCCTAACCCTTACCCTTACACTAACCCTAAAACTACCCCTAATTCTAACCCTAACCCTAACCCTTACCCTAACCCTGACCCTAACCCCTAAACCTAACCCTAACCCTAACCCTAACCCTTACCCTAACCCTAACCCTAAAATTAACCCTAATCGTAACCCTAACCCTAACCCTTACCCTTACCCTAACCCTAACCCTAAACCTAACCCTAACCCTAACCCTAACCCTAACACCTAAACCTAACCCTAACCTAACCCTTACCCTTACTCTAACTCTAACCCTAACCCTAACTCTAACCCTAACCCTTACCCTAACCCTAAACCTAACCCTAACCCTAAAACTTACCCTTACACTAAATCTAACCCTAAACCTTACCCTAAACATAACCTAACCCTAACCCTAAACCTTGCCCTTACATTAACTCTAACCCTAGCCCTAACCCTTACCCTTACCCTAACCCTAACCTTAACCCTAACCTTAACCCTAACCCAAAACCTAAGACATTCCGTTACCCTGACCCTAACACTAACCCTAACGGTAACAATAAACATAACCCTAACACTAACCCCAACCCTCATCCTTACCCTAAACCTTATCCTAACCCTAACCCTAACCCTTACCCTAACCCTAACCTTAACCCTAACCTCAACCTTAACCCAAAGCCGAACCCTAACCCTAAACCTTACCTTTGCCATTACACTAACCCTAACCCGAACCCTAACCCTAACACTTACCCTAACCCTTACCCTTACTCTAACCCTAACCCTAACCCTTACCCTAACCCTAACCCTAAACCTAACCCTAACCCTAACCCTAACCCTAAAATTAACCGTAATCCTAACCCTAACCCTAACCCTTACCCTTACCCTAACCCTAACCCTAAACCTAACCCCAACCCTAACCCTAACCCTAACACCTAAACCTAACCCTAACCTAACCCTTACCCTTACTCTAACACTAACCCTAAAACTTACCCTTAAACTAAATCTAACCCTAAACCTTACCCTAAACATAACCCTAACCCTAACCCTAAACCTTGCCCTTACCTTAACCCTAACCCTAGCCCTAACCCTTACCCTTACCCTAACGCTAACCCTAACCCTAACCTTAACCCTAACCCATAACCTAACACATTCCGTTACCCTGACCCTAACACTAACCCTAACGGTAACCCTAAACATAACCCTAACACTAACCCCAACCCTCACCCTTACCCTAAACCTTATCCTAACCCTAACCCTAAAACTTACCCTAACCCTAACCTTAACCCTAACCTCAACCTTAACACATAGCCTAACCCTAACCCTAAACCTTACCCTTGCCATTACACTAACCCTAACCCTAACCCTAACCCTAACCCTAACACTTACCCTAACACTTACCCTTACCCTAACCCTAACCCTAACCCTTCCTCTAACTCTAACCGTAACCTCAACCCTAACCCTAACACTAACCCTTTCCCTTACCCTAACCCTAACCCTAAACCTAACCCAAACCCTAAACCTAACTCTAAACCTAATTCTAACCCTAGCCCTTACCCTAACCCTAACCCTAAACCTAACCCTAACCCTAACACCAACCCTAAACTTAACTCTAAACTTAACCCTAACCATAACCCTTACCCTTACCCTAACCCTAACCCTAACCCTAAACATAACCCTAACCCTAACACCTAAACCTAACCCTAACCCTAAAACTTATCCTAGCCCTAACCCTAAAACTAACCCTAATCCTAACCCTAACCCTAACCCTAACCCTTACCCTTACCCTAAACCTAACCCTAACCCTAACACTTACCCTTACCTAACCCTAACCCTTATTCAAACCAAACCCTAACCGTAACCCTTAACCTAACCCTAACACTAATCCTAACCCCTAACCCTAACCCTTAACCTAACCCTAACCCTAACCATAACTCTAACCCTAACCCTAACCCTTACCCTAATCCTAACGCTAACCTTTATTCTAACCCTAAACCTAACCTCAATTTTAACCCTAACCCTAACCCTACCCTCAACCTTAAGCCTAACAATAACCCTAAACCTTACAATTACCCTAACCCTAACCGTAAGCCCCATCCTTACCCTAAACCTTACCCTAACCCTAACCCTTACCCTAAACCTAACCTTAACCCTAACCTCAACCTTAACCCAAAGCCTAACCCTAAACCTAACCCTTACCCTTACCATTACCCTAACCCTAACCCTAACCCTAACCCTTGCACTTACCCTAACCCTAACCCTAACCCTAACACTTACCCTTACCATAACCCTAACCCTAACCTTAATCCCAACCCTAAACCTAACCCTAACCCTAACGCTAACCCTTACCCTAACCCTAACCCTAACAATAACCCTAACACTTACCCTTACCCTAAACCTAAGCCTTATCCAAACCCTAACCCTAAACCTAACTCTTAAACTAACCCTAACATTAACCCTAACCCCTAACCCTAACCCTTACCCTAATCCTAACCCTAACCCTTACCCTTACTCTAACCCTAACCCTAACCCTAACCCTAACTATTACCCTAACCCTAACCCTAACTCTTCCTCTACCTCTAACCGTAAACTCAACCATAACCCTAAACCTAACCCTTACCCTTACCCTAACCCTAACCCTAAACCTAACCCCAACCCTAAACCTAACCCTAACCCTAATACTAACCCTAACCCCTACTGTAACCCTAACCCTAAATCTAACCCTAAACCTAACCCCAACCCTAAACTTAACTCTAACCTTAACCCTAACCCTTACCTTTACCTTACCCTAACCCTAAAACTAACCCTAATTCTAACGCTAACCCTAAACCTTACCCTTACCCTAACCCTAACCCTAAACCTAACCCTAACCATAATTCTAACCCTAACACCTAAACCTAACCCTAACCCTAACCCTTACCATATCCCTAACCCTAAAACTAACCCTAATCCTAACCCTAAACCTAACCCTTACCCTTACCCTAACCCTAATCATAAACCTAACCCTAACCCTAACCCTAACCCTTCCTCTATCTCTAACTGTAACCTCAACCCTAACCCTAAACCTAACCCTTACCCTAACCCTAACCCTTACCCTAAACCTAACCTTAACCCTAACCTCAACCTTAACCCAAGGCCTAACCCTAAACCTAACCTTATCCTTACCATTACCCTAACCCTAACCCTAACCCTAACCCTAACACTTACCCTAACCCTAACCCTAACCCTAACACTTAACCTTACCCTAACCCTAACCTTAACCTTAATCCCAACCCTAAACCTAACCCTAACCCTAATGCTACCCCTTACCCTAACCCTAACCCTAACCCTAACCCTAAAACTTACCCTAACCCTAAGCCTTATCCAAACCCTAACCCTAACCATAACTCTTAACCTAACCCTAACATTAACCCTAAACCCTAACTCTAACCCTTACCCTAATCCTAACCCTAACCCTTACCCTTACTCTAAACCTAACCCTAACCCTAACCCTAACCCTTACCCTAACCCTAACCCTAACCCTTCCTCTAACTCTAACCGTAACCTCAACCATAACCCTAAACCTAACCCTTACCCTTACCCTAACCCTAACCCTAAACCTAACCCCAACCCTAAACCTAAGCCTAACCCTAATCCTAACCCTAACCCATACCGTAACCCTAACCCTAAATCTAACCCTAACCCTAACCCCAACCCTAAACTTAACTCTAACCCTAACTCTAACCCTTACCTTTACCCTTACCGTAACCCTAAAACTAACCCTAATCCTAACGCTAACCCTAACCCTTACCCTTACCCTAACCCTAACCATAAACCTAACTCTAAAAATAACCCTAACCCTAACACCTAAAACTAAACCTAACCCTAACCCTTACCCTATCCCTAACCCTAAAACTAACCCTAATCCTAACCCTAACCATAACTCTAACCCTAACCCTAACCCTTACCCTAATCCTAACGCTAACCTTTACTCTAACTCTAAACCTAACCTCAATCTTAACCCTAACACTAACCCTACCCTCAACCCTAAGTCTAACCCTAACCCTAACCCTTACACTTACCCTAACCCTAACCCTAACCCTCACCCTTACCCTAAACCTTACCCTAACCCTACCCTTACCATAAACCTAACCTTAACCCTAACCTCAAACTTAACCCAAAGCCTAACCCTAAACCTAACCCTTACCCTTACCATTACCCTAACCCTAACCCTAACCCTAACCCTAACACTTACCCTAACCCTAACCCTAACCCTAACACTTACCCTTACCCTAACCCTAACCCTAACCTTAATCCCAACACTAAACCTAACCCTAACCCTAACACTTACCCTTACCCTAACCCTAAGCCTTATCCAAACCCTAACCCTAAACCTAACTCTTAACCTAACCCTAACATTAACCCTAACCCCTAACCCTAACCCTTACCCTAATCCTAACCCTAACCCTTACCCTTACTCGAACCCTAACCCTAACCCTAACCCTAACTATTACCCTAACCCTAACCCTAACTCTTCCTCTACCTCTAACCGTAAACTCAACCATAACCCTAAACCTAACCCTTACCCTTACCCTAACCCTAACCCTAAACCTAACCCCAACCCTAAACCTAACCCTAACCCTAATACTAACCCTAACCCCTACCGTAACCCTAACCCTAAATCTAACCCTAAACCTAACCCCAACCCTAAACTTAACTCTAACCTTAACCCTAACCCTTACCTTTACCTTACCCTAACCCTAAAACTAACCCTAATTCTAACGCTAACCCTAAACCTTACCCTTACCCTAACCCTAACCCTAAACCTAACCCTAACCATAATTCTAACCCTAACACCTAAACCTAACCCTAACCCTAACCCTTACCCTATCCCTAACACTAAAACTAACCCTAATCCTAACCCTAAACCTAACCCTTACCCTTACCCTAACCCTAATCATAAACCTAACCCTAACCCTAACCCTAACCCTTCCTCTATCTCTAACTGTAACCTCAACCCTAACCCTAAACCTAACCCTTACCCTAACCCTAACCCTTACCCTAAACCTAACCTTAACCCTAACCTCAACCTTAACCCAAAGCCTAACCCTAAACCTAACCTTATCCTTACCATTACCCTAACCCTAACCCTAACCCTAACACTTACCCTAACCCTAACCCTAACCCTAACCTTAACCTTAATCCCAACCCTAAACCTAACCCTAACCCTAATGCTACCCCTTACCCTAACCCTAACCCTAACCCTAACCCTAACACTTACCCTAACCCTAAGCCTTATCCAAACCCTAACCCTAACCATAACTCTTAACCTAACCCTAACATTAACCCTAAACCCTAACCCTAACCCTTACCCTAATCCTAACCCTAACCCTTACCCTTACTCTAAACCTAACCCTAACCCTAACCCTAACCCTTACCCTAACCCTAACCCTAACCCTTCCTCTAACTCTAACCGTAACCTCAACCATAACCCTAAACCTAACCCTTACCCTTACCCTAACCCTAACCCTAAACCTAACCCCAACCCTAAACCTAAGCCTAACCCTAATCCTAACCCTAACCCATACCGTAACCCTAACCCTAAATCTAACCCTAACCCTAACCCCAACCCTAAACTTAACTCTAACCCTAACTCTAACCCTTACCTTCACCCTTACCGTAACCCTAAAACTAACCCTAATCCTAACGCTAACCCTAACCCTTACCCTTACCCTAACCCTAACCATAAACCTAACTCTAAAAATAACCCTAACCCTAACACCTAAAACTAAACCTAACCCTAACCCTTACCCTATCCCTAACCCTAAAACTAACCCTAATCCTAACCCTAACCATAACTCTAACCCTAACCCTAACCCTTACCCTAATCCTAACGCTAACCTTTACTCTAACTATAAACCTAACCTCAATCTTAACCCTAACACTAACCCTACCCTCAACCCTAAGTCTAACCCTAACCCTAACCCTTACACTTACCCTAACCCTAACCCTAACCCTCACCCTTACCCTAAACCTTACCCTAACCCTACCCTTACCATAAACCTAACCTTAACCCTAACCTCAAACTTAACCCAAAGCCTAACCCTAAACCTAACCCTTACCCTTACCATTACCCTAACCCTAACCCTAACCCTAACCCTAACACTTACCCTAACCCTAACCCTAACCCTAACACTTACCCTTACCCTAACCCTAACCCTAACCTTAATCCCAACACTAAACCTAACCCTAACCCTAACACTTACCCTTACCCTAACCCTAAGCCTTATCCAAACCCTAACCCTAAACCTAACTCTTAACCTAACCCTAACATTAACCCTAACCCCTAACCCTAACCCTTACCCTAATCCTAACCCTAACCCTTACCCTTACTCGAACCCTAACCCTAACCCTAACCCTAACCATTACCCTAACCCTAACCCTAACCCTTCCTCTAACTCTAACCGTAACCTCAACCATAACCCTAAACCTAACCCTTACCCTTACCCTAACCCTAACACTAAACCTAACCCAACCCTAAACCTAACCCTAACCCTAATCCTAACCCCAACCCATACCGTAAACCTAACCCTAAATCTAACCCTAAACCTAACCCCAACCCTAAACTTAACTCTAACCCTAACCCTAACCCTTACCTTTACCCTTACCCTAACCCTAAAACTAACCCTAATCCTAACGCTAACGCTAACCCTTACTATACCCTAACCCTAACTCTAAACCTAACCCTAACCATAACCCTAACCCTAACACCTAAACCTAACCCTAACCCTAACCCTTACCCTATCCCTAACCCTAAAACTAACCCTAATCCTAACCCTAACCCTAACCCTTACGCTTACCCTAACCCTAACCATAAACCTAACCCTAACCCTAACCCTAACCCTTCCTCTAACTCTAACCGTAACCTCAACCCTAACCCTAAACCTAACCCTTACCCTAACCCTAACCCTTACCCTAAACCTAACCTTAACCCTAACCTCAACCTTAACCCAAAGCCTAACCCTAAACCTAACCCTTACCCTTACCATTACCCTAACACTAACCCTAACCCTAACCCTAACACTTACCCTAAACCTAACCCTAACCCTAACACTTACCCTTACCCTAACCCTAACCCTAACCTTAATCCCAACCCTAACCTAACCCTAACCCTAACGCTAACCCTTACCCTAACCCTAACCCTAACCCTAACCCTAACACTTACCCTAACCCTAAGCCTTATCCAAACCCTAACCCTAAACCTAACTCTTAACCTAACATTAACATTAACCCTAACCCCTAACCCTAACCCTTACCCTAATCCTAACCTTAACCCTTACCCTTACTCTAAACCTAACCCTAACCCTAACCCTTACCCTAACCCTAACCCTAACCCTTCCTCTAACTCTAACCGTAACCTCAACCATAACCCTAAACCTAACCCTTACCCTTACCCTAACCCAAACCCTAAACCTAACCCCAACCCTAAACCTAACCCTAACCCTAATCCTAACCCTAACCCATACCGTAACCCTAACCCTAAATCTAACCCTAACCCTAACCCCAACCCTAAACTTAACTCTAACCCTAACCCTAACCCTTACCTTTACCCTTACCCTAACCCTAAAACTAACCCTAATCCTAAGGCTAACTCTAACCCTTACCCTTACCCTAACCCTAACCCTAAATCTAACCCTAACAATAACCCTAACCCTAACACCTAAACCTAACCCTAACCCTTAGCCTATCCCTAACCCTAAAACTAACCCTAATCCTAACCCTAACCCTAACCCTTACCCTTACCCTAACCCTAACCATAAACCTAACCCTAACCGTAACCCTAACCCTTCCTCTAACTCTAACCGTAATTTCAACCCTAACCCTAAACCTAACCCTTACCCTTACCCTAAGCCGAACCCTAAACCTAACCCCAACACTAACCCTAATCCTAACCCTAACCCTTACCCGAACCCTAACCCTAAATCTAACCCTAACCCTAAATCTAACCCTAACCCTAACCCCAACCCTAAACTTAACTCTAACCCTAACCGTCACCCTTACCTTTACCCTTACCCTAACCCTAAAACTAACCCTAATCCTAACCCTAACCCTAACCCTTACCCTAACCCTAAACTTAAAGCTAAACCTAACCATAACCCTAACCCTAACACCTATACCTAACCCTAACCCTAACCCTTACCCTATCCCTAACCCTAAAACTAACCCTAACCCTAACCCTAACCCTAACCCTTACCCTAACCCTAAACCTAAAGCTAACCCTAACCATAACCCTAACCCTAACACCTATACCTAACCCTAACCCTAACCCTTACCCTATGCCTAACCCTAAAACTAACCCTAACCCTAAACCTAACCCTAACCCTAACCCTAACACCTAAACCTAACCCTAACCCTTATCCTAACCCTACCCCTAACCCTAACCCTTACCCTTACCCTTACCCTAACCCTAAAACTACCCCTAATCCTAACCCTAACCCTAACCCTTACCCTTACCCTAACCCTAACACTAAACCTAACCCTAACCCTAATCCTAACCCTACCACCTAAACCTAACCCTAACCCTAACCCTTACCCTAACCCTAACCCAAAACCAAACCCTAACCCTAACACTTACCCTTACCCTAAACCTAACCCTAAGCCTAACCCTAACCCTTACCCTTACCCTTACCCTAACCCTAACCCTAACTCTAACCCTAACCCTTACCCTAACCCTAAACCAAACCCTAACCCTAACCCTTACCCTTACCCTAAACCTAAACCTAAGCCTAACCCTAAACCTTACCCTTACCCTTAACCTAACCCTAACCCCAAACCTAACCCTAAACCTTACCCTTACCCTAACCCTAACCCTAACCCTAACACCTAAACCTAACCCTAACCCTAACCCTTACCCTAACCCTAAACCTAACCCTAACCCTAACACTTACCCTTACCTAACCCTAACCCTTATTCAAACCAAACCCTAACCGTAACCCTTAACCTAACCCTAACACTAATCCTAACCCCTAATCCTAACCCTTAACGTAACCCTAACCCTAACCATAACTCTAACCCTAATCCTAACCCTTACCCTAAACCTAACCCTAACCTTTACTCCAACACTAACCCTAATCTCAATCTTAAGCCTAACCCTAACCCTACCCTCAACCTTAAGCCTAACCCTAACTCTAACCCTTACACTTACCCTAACCCTAACCCTAACCCTCACCCTTACCCTAAACCTTACCCTATCCCTAACCCTTACCTAACCCTAACCTTAACCCTAACCTCAACCTTAACCCAAAGCCTAACCCTAAACCTAACCCTTACCCTTACCATTACCCTAACCCTAACCCTAACCCTAACCCTAACACTTACCCTAACCCTAACCCTAACCCTACCACTTACACTTACCCTAACCCTAACCCTAACCTTAACCCCAACCCTAAACCTAACCCTAACCCTAACGCTAACCCTTACCCTAACCCTAACCCTAACCCTAAACCTAACACTTACCCTTACCCTAACCCTAAGCCTTATCCAAACCCTAACCCTAACCCTAACTCTTAACCTAACCCTAACATTAACCCTAACCAGTAACCCTAACCCTTACCCTAATTCTAACCCTAACCCTTACCCTAACCTTAACCCTAACCCTTCCTCTAACTCTAACCGTAACCTCAACCATAACCCTAAACCTAACCCTTACCCTTACCCTAAGCCTAACCCTAAACCTAACCCCAACCCTAAACCTAACCCTAACCCTAATCCTTACCCTAACCCTTATCGTAACCCTAACCCTGAATCTAACCCTAACCCTAACCCCAACCCTAAACTTAACTCTAACCCTAACCCTAACACTTACCTTTACCCTTACCCTAACCCTAAAACTAACCCTAATCCTAACCCTAACCCTAACCCTTACCCTTACCCTAACCCTAACCCTAAACCTACCCTAACCATAACCCTAACCCTAACAACTAAACCTAACCCTAAACGTAACACTTACCCTATCCCTAACCCTGAAACTAACCCTAATCCTAACCCTAACCCTAACCCTAACCCTTAACCAAAGCCTAACCCTTACCCTAACACTAACCCTAACCCTAACCCTTACTCTTACCCTTTCACTAACCCTAAAACTACCCCTAATCCTAACCCTAACCCTAACCCTTACCCTTACCCTAACCCTAACCCTAAACCTAACCCTAACCCTAACCCTAACACCTAAACCTAACCCTAACCCTAACCCTTACCCTAAACCTAACCCTAAAACTAACCCTAATCCTAACCCTAACCCTAACCCTTACCCTTAGCCTAACCCTAACCCTAAACCTAACCCTAACCCTAACCCTAACACCTAAACCTAACCGTAACCTATCCCTTACCCTTACTCTAACCCTAACCCTAACCCTAAACCTAACCCTTACCCTAACCCTAACCCTAACCCTAACCCTAACCCTAATATTTACCCTTACACTAAATCTAACCCTAAACCTTACCCTAACCATAACCCTAACCCTAACCCTAACCCTAAACCTAACCCTTACCTTAACCCTAACCCTAGCCCTAACCCTTACCCTTACCCTAACGATAACCATAACCCTAATCTTAAACCTAACCCAAAACCTAACACATTCCGTTACCCTGACCCTAACACTAACCTAACGGTAACCCTAAACATAACCCTAACACTAACCCTAACCCTCACCCTTACCCTAAACCTTATCCTACCCTAACCCTAACCCTACCCTAACCCTACCCTTAACTCTAAACTCAACCTTAACGCAAAGCCTAACCCTAACCCTAACCCTTACCCTTGCCATTACACTAACCCTAACCCTAATCCTAAGCCTAACCCTAACACTTACCCTAACTCTTACCCTTACTCTAACCCTAACCCTAACCCTTACCCTAACCCTAATCCTAACCCTTCCTCTAACTCTAAAAGTAACCTCAACCCTAACCCTAACACTAACCCTTACCCTTACCCTAAATCTAACCCTAAACCTACCCCCAACCCTAAACCTAACTCTAACCCTAATCCTAACCCTAGCCCTTACCCTAACCCTAACCCTAAACCTAACCCTAACCCTAACTCCAACCCTAAACTTAACTCTAACCCTAACCCTAACACTTACCCTTACCCTTACCCTTACCCTAACCCTAAAACTAACCCTAATCCTAACCATAACCATAACCCTTACCCTTACCCTAACCCTAACCCTAACCCTAACCCTAACCCTAACCCTAACACCTAAACCTAACCCTAACCCTAACCCTTACCCTAACACTAACCCTAACCCTAACACTTACCCTTACCCTTACCCTAACCCGAAAACTAACCCTAATCCTAACCCTAACCCTTACCCTTACCCTAACCCTAAACCTAACCCTAACCCTAACCCTAACCCTATCCCTAACCCTAACGCTAACACCTAAACCTAACCCTATCCCTAACCCTTACCCTAACCCTAACCATAAAACTAACCCTAATCCTAAACCTAACCCTAACCCTTAACCTTAACCTAACCCTAACCCCAAACCTAACCCTAAACCTAACCCTAACCCGAACACCTAAACCTAACCCTAACCTAACCCTTACCCTTACTCTAACCCTAACACTAAACCTAACCCTAACCCTAACCCTAACCCTAAAACTTACCCTTACACTAAATCTAACCCTAAAACTTACCCTAACCATAACCCTAACCCTAACCCTAAACCTTGCCCTTACCTTCACCCTAACCCTAGCCCTAACCCTTACCCTTACCCTAACGCTAACCCTAACCCTAAACTTAACCCTAACCCAAACCCTAACACATTCCGTTACCCTAACCCTAACACTAACCCTAACCGTAACCCTAAACATAACCCTAACCCTAACCCTAAACCTCACCCATACCCTAAACCTTACCCTAAGCCTCACCCTAACCCTTACCCTAACCCTAACCTTAACCCTAACCTCAACCTTAACCCAAAGCCTAACCCTAACCCTAACCCTTACCCTTAGCATTACCCTAACCCTAACCCTAACCCTAACCCTTACCCTAACCCTAACCTTCACCCTAACAATTACCTTTACCCTAACCCTAACCCTAACCTTAACCCCAAACCTAAACCTAACCCTAACCCTAACGCTAACCCTTACCCTAACCCTAACCCTAAACTAACACTTACCGTTACCGTAACCCTAAGCCTTATCCAAACCCTAACCCTAACCCTAACTCTTAACCTAACCCTAACATTAACCCTAACCCCTAACCCTAACCCTTACCCTAATACTAACCCTAACTCTTAGCCTTACTCTAACCCTAACCCTAACCCTAACCCTAACCCTTACCCTAACCCCTACCCTTCCTCTAACTCTAACCGTAACCTCAACCCTAACCCTATCCCTAACCTTTACCCTTACCCTAACCCTAACCCTAAACCTAACCCCAACCCTAAACCTAACCCTAACCCTAATCCTAAACCTAACCCTTACCCTAACCCTAACCCTAAACCTAACCCTAACCCTAACCCCAACCCTAAACTTAACTCTAATCCTAACCCTAACCCTTACCTTTACCCTTACCCTAACCCTAAAACTAACCCTAATCCTAACCCTAACCCTAACCCTTACCCTTACCCTAGCCCTAACCCTTACCCTAACCCTAACCCTAACCCTAACCCTTACCATAACCATAACCCTAAACCTAACCCTAAAACTTACCCTTACACTAAATCTAACCCTAAACCTTATCCTAACCATATCCCTAACCCTAACCCTAAACCTTGCCCTTACCTTAACCCTAACCCTAGCCCTAACCCTTACCCTTACCCTAACGCTAACCCTAACCCTAACCTTAACCCTAACCCAAACCCTAACACATTCCGTTACCCTGACCCTAATACTAACCCTAACCGTAACCCTAAATATAACCCTTACCCTAACCCTAACCCTTACCCTAACCCTGACCCTAACCCTAACACTTACCCTTACCCTAACCCTAACCCTATCCTAATACCCAACAATAAACCTAACCCTAACACTAAACCTATCCCTTACCATTACCCTAACCCTAACCCTAAACGTAACTCTAACTCTTACCGAAACCCTAACCCTAATCCTAAACCTAACCCTTACCCCTACCCTAATACTAACCCTAACCCTACCCCTAAACCTAACCCTAACCCTTACCCTTACCCTAACACTAATCCTATCCTTAACTATAACCCTAATCCTAACACTAACCATACCCTTAACCGTAACCTTATCCTTACCCTAACCCAACATTAACCCTAACCCTAAACCTAACCCTGACCCTAAATGTAACACTGAGCCTTACCCTAACCCTAACCCTAACACTAATCCTAACTCTAAACCTAACCATAACTCTTACCCTTACTCTAACCCTAAACCAAACCCTAACCCTTAACCTTACCCTAACCCTAAACCTAACCCTAACCCTTACCCTAACCCTAACCCTAAACCTAACCCTTACCCTTACATAACGCTAACCGTAACCCTAACTATTACCCTTTCCCTAAACCTTACCCTAAACCTAACCCTAACCCTTAACCTAACCTTAACCCTAAACTTAACCCTAACCCTAACCTTAACCCTAAACCTAACCCTTTCCCTTACCCTAACCCTAACCCTAAACCTAACCCTACCCTAACCCTAACCCTTACCCTAACCCTAACCCTAACCCTAAACCTAACCCTAACCCTAACACTAACCCTAACCTTAACCATAACCCTAACCCTAACCCTAACCCTTACACTTACCCTAACCCTCACCCTAAAACTAACCCTAACCCTAACCCTAATCCTAACCCTTAACCTTACCCTAACCCTAACCCTAAACCTAACCCTAACCCTAACCCTAACCCTAACACCTAAACCTAACCCTAAACCTAACCCTTACCCTAACCCTAACCCTAACCCTAACCTTAACACTTACCCTTACCTAACCCTAACCCTTATTCAAACCAAACCCTAACCGTAAACCTTAACCTAACCCTTAACCTAACCCTAACACTAACCTTAACTCTAAACCTAACCCTACACCTTACCCTAATCCTAACCCTAACCTTTACTCTAACCCTAACCCTAACCTCAATCTTAACCTTAACCCTAAACCTACACTCAACCTTAAGCCTAACCCTAACCCTAACCCTTACACTTGCCCTAACCCTAACCCTAACCCTCACCCTTACCCTAAACCTTACACTAAACCTAACCCTAACCCTTACCCTAACCCTAAACTTAACCCTAACCTCAACCTTAACCCAAAGCCTAACCCTAAACCCAACCCTTACCCTTACCATTACCCTAACCCTAACCCTAACCCTAACACTTACCCTAACCCTAACACTAACCCTAACACTTACCCTTACCCTAACCCTAACCCTAACCTTAACCCCAACCCTAAACCTAACCCTAACCCTAACGCTAACCCTTTCACTAAACCTAACCCTAACCCTAACCCTAACACTTACCCTTACCCTAAACCTAAGTCTTATCCAAACCCTAACCCTAACCCTAACTCTTAACCTAACCATAACATTAACCCTAACCCCTCACCCTAACCCTTACCCTAATCCTAACCCTATCCCTTACCCTTACTCTAACCCTAACCCTAATCCGAACCCTAACCCTAAACCTTACCCTAACCCTAACCCTTCCTCTAACTCTAACCGTAACCTCAACCCTAACCCTAAACCTAACCCTTACCCTTACCCTAACACTAACCCTAAACCTAACCCCATCCCTAAACGTAACCCTAACCCTAATCCTAACCCTAAACCTTACCCTAACCCTAACCCTAAATCTACCCCTAACCCTAACCCCAACCCTAAACTTAACTCTAACCCTATCCCTAATCCTTACGCTTACCCTTACCCTAACCCTAAAACTAACCCTAATCCTAACCCTAACCCTTACCCTTACCCTAAAACTAACCCTAAACCTAACCCTAACCATAACCCTAACCCTAACCCTAACACCTAAACCTAACCCTAACCCTAACCCTTACCCTATCCCTAACCCTAAAACTAACCCTAATCCTAACCCTAACCCTAACCCTTACCCTTACCCTAAGCCTAAACCTAAACCTAACCCTAACCATAACCCTAACCCTAACACCTAAAACTAACCCTAACCCTTACCCTATCACTAACCCTAAAACTAACCCTAATCCTAAACCTAATCCTAACCCTTACCCTTACCCTAACCCTAACCCTAAACCTAACCCTAACCCTAACCCTAACCCTAACACTAATACCTAAACCTAACCCTAACCCTATACCTTACCCTAACCCTAACCCTAACTCTAAACCTAACCCTTACCCTTACCCTTACCCTAACCCTAAAACAACCCCTAATCCTAACCCTAACCCTAACCCTTACCCTTACCCTAACCCTAACCCTAAACCTAACCCTAACCCTAACCCTAACACCTAAACCTAACCCTAACCCTAACCCTTTCCCTAAACCTAACCCTAAAACTAACCCTAATCCTAACCCTAACCCTAACCCTTACCCTTACCCTAACCCTAACCCTAAACCTAACCTAACCCTAACCCTAACACCTAAACCTAACACTAACCTAACCCTTACCCTAACCCTAACCCTAACCTTAACCCTAAAACTTACCCTTACACTAAATCTAACCCTAAACCTTACCCTAACCCTAATCCTATCCTTAACCCCAACACTAAACCTAACCCTAACACTAAACCTATCCCTTACCCTTACCCTAACCCTAACCCTAAACCTAACCCTAACTCTTACCGAAACCCTAACCCTAATCCTAAACCTAACCCTTACCCCTACCCTAATCCTAACCCTAACTCTAACCCTAAACCTAACCCTAACCCTTACCCTTACCCTAACACTAATCCTAACCTTAACTATAACCCTAATCGTAACACTAACCATACCCTTAACCGTAACCCTTATCCTTACCCTAACTCAACATTAACCCTAACCCTAAACCTAACCCTAACCCTAAATGTAACACTGAGCCTTACCCTAACCCTAACCCTAACACTAATCCTAACCCTAAACCTAACCCTAACTCTTACCCTTACCCTAACCCTAAACCAAACCCTAACCCTTACCCTTACCCTAACCCTAAACCTAACCCTAACCCTTACCCTAACCCTAACCCTAAACCTAACCCTTACCCTTGCACTAACGCTAACCGTAACCCTAACTATTACCCTTTCCCTAAACCTTACCCTAAACCTAACCCTAACCCTTACCCTAACCCTAACCCTAAACCTAACCCTACCCTAACCCTAACCCTTACCCTAACCCTAACCCTAAACCTAACCCTAACCGTAACACTAACCCTAACCTTAACCCTAACCCTAACCCTAACCCTTAACCTTACCCTAACCCTAACCCTAAACCTAACCCTAACCCTAACACTTAACCTTACCTAACCCTAACCCTTATTCAAACCAAACCCTCACCGTAACCCTTAACCTAACCCTAACACGAACCCTAAGCCCTAAGCCTAACCCTTAACCTAACCCTAACACTAACCCTAACTCTAAACCTAACCCTAAACCTTACCCTAATCCTAACCCTAACCTTTACTCTAAAGCTAACCCTAACCTCAATCTTAACCCTAACCCTAAACCTACCCTCAACCTTAAGCCTAACCCTAACCCTAACCCTTACACTTACACTTACCCTAACCCTAACCCTAACCCTCACCCTTACCCTAAACCTTACCCTAACCCTAACCCTAACCCTTACCCTAACTCTAAACTTAACCCTAACCTCAACCTTAACCCAAAGCCTAACCCTAAACCCAACCCTTACCCTTACCATTACCCTAACCCTACCCCTAACCCTAACACTTACCCTAACCCTAACCCTAAACCTAACACTTACCCTTACCCTAACCATAATCCTAACCTTAACCCCAACCCTAAACCTAACCCTAACCCTAACGCTAAACCTTTCCCTAAACCTAACCCTAACCCTAACACTTACCCTTACCCTAACCCTAAGCCTTATCCAAACCCTAATCCTAACCCTAACTGTTAACCTAACCCTAATCCGAACCCTATCCCTAAACCTTACCCTAACCCTAACCCTAATCCTTCCTCTAACTCTAACCGTAACCTCCACCCTAACCCTAAACCTAACCCTTACCCTCACCCTAACCCGAACCCTAAACCTAACCCCAACCCTAAACCTAACCCTAACCCTAATCCTAACCCTAACCCTTCCCCTAACCCTAACCCTAAATCTAACCCTAACCCTAACCTTAATCATAACCCTAACCCTAACACCTAAACCTAACCCTAACCCTAACCCTTACCCTATCCCTAACCCTAAAACTAACACTAATCCTAACCCTAACCCTAACCCTTACCCTTACCCTAAGCCTAACCCTAAACCTAACCTTAACCATAACCCTAACCCTAACACCTAAAACTAACCCTAACCCTTACCCTATCCCTAACCCTAAAACTAACCCTAATCCTAACCCTTACCCTTACCCTAACCCTAACCCTAAACCTAACCCTAAAACTAACCCTAACCCTAACACTAACACCTAAACCTAACCCTAACCCTATACCTTACCCTAACCCTAACCCTAACCCTTAACCTAACCCTTACCCTTACACTTACCCTAACCCTAAAACTACCCCTAATCCTAACCCTAACCCTAACCCTTACCCTTACCCTAACCGTAACCCTAAACCTAACCCTAACCCTAACCCTAACACCTAAACCTAACCCTAACCCTAACCCTTTCCCTAAACCTAACCCTAAAACTAACCCTAATCCTAACCCTAACCCTAATCCTTACCCTTACCCTAACCCTAACCCTAAACCTAACCCTAACCCTAACCGTAACACCTAAACCTAACCCTAACCTAACCCTTACCCTAACCCTAACCCTAACCCTAACCTTAACCCTAAAACTTACCCTTACACTAAATCTAACCCTAAACCTTACCCTAACCATTACCCTAACCCTAACCCTAAACCTAACCCTAACCCTAACCCCAACCCTAAACTTAACTCTAACCCTAACCCTCACCCTTACCCTTACCCTAACCCTAACTAACCCTAACCCTAACCCTAACCCTAACCCTAACCCTTACCCTTACCCTAACCCTAAACCTAACCATAACCATAACCCTAACCCTAACACCTAAACCTAACACTAACCCTAACCCTTACCCTAACCCTAATCTTAACCCTAATCCTAACCCTAACCCTAACCCTTACCCTAACCCTAACCCTAACCTAACCCTAAAACTTACCCTTACACTAAATCTAACCCTAAACCTTACCCTAACCATAACCCTAACCCTAACACTAAACCTTGCCCTTAACTTAACCCTAACCCTGGCCCTAACCCTTACCCTTACCCTAATGCTAACCCTAACCCTAACCTTAACCCGAACCCAAACCCTAACACATTCCATTACGCTAACCCTAACACTAACCCTAACCGTAACCCTAAACATAACCCTTACCCTAAACCTAACCCTTACCCTAACCCTAACCCTAACCCTAACCCTTACCCTTACCCTTACCCTAACCCTAACCCTAACCTTAACCCCAACACTAAACCTAACTCTAAAACTAAACCTATCCCTTACCCTTACCCTAACCCTAACCCTAAACCTAACTCTAACTCTTACCATAACCCTAACCCTAATCCTAAACCTATCCTTACCCCTACCCTAACCCTAACCCTAACCCTAATCCTAACCCTAACTCTTACCCTTACCCTAACCCTAATCCTAAACTGAACCCTAACCCTAATCCTAACACTAACCCTACCCTTAACCGTAACCCTTATCCTTACCGTAACCCTAACATTAACCCTAACCCTAAACTTAACCCTAAAACTAAACATAACACTGAGCCTTACATTAACCCTAACCCTAACACTAACCCTAACCCTAAACCTAACCCTAACCCTTACCCTTACCCTAACCCTAAAGGAAACCCTAACCCTTACCCTTACCCTAACCCTAAAACTAACCCTAACCCTTACCCTAACCCTAACCCTAAACCTAACCCTTACGCTTACACTAACGCTAACCGTAACCCTAACTATTACCCTTTCCCTAAACCTAACCCTAAACCTAACACCTAACCCTTAACCTTACCCGTACCCTAACCCTAAACCTAACCCTAACCCTAACCTTAACCATAACCCTTACGGTTACCCTAACCCTAAATCTAACCCTAACCCTAAACCTAACCCTAAACCTAAATGTAACTCTTACCCTTACCATAACCTTAAAACTAACCCCTAACCCTAACACTAACCCTAACCCTAACACATTCCGTTACTCTAACCCTAACCCTAAACCTAATCCTAATCCTTACCCTAACCCTAACCCTAAACATAACCCTAACCTTAAGCCTAACACGTACCCCAGCCCTAACCCTAACCCTAAACCCTACCCTAACCCTAACCCAAAACCTAACCCTTATCCTAACTCTAACCGTAAACCTAATCCTAACCCCTAACCCTAAACCTTAATCTTACCCTAACCCTCACACTAACCCTAAACCTTACCCTTACCCTAACACTAAACCTAACACTTACCCTTACAATAACAGATACCCTAATCCTAAACCTAACCCTAACCCTTACCCTAACCCTAACCCTTACCCTAACCGTAACCCTAAACCTAAAACTATCACTAACCCTAACCCTAACCCTTACTCTAACCCTAACCCTAACCCTAACCCTAACCTTAACCCTAACACTAACCCTAACCCTAAGCCTAACCCTTACCCTTACACTCACTCTAACCCTAAACCTAACCCTAACTCTAACCCTAATCCTAACCTTAACCCTAACCCTAACCTAACCCTTGACCTTACCCTAACCCTAACCCTAAACCTTACACTAACCCTAACCCTAACACTAACACTAACCCTTACCCTTACCCTAACCCTAACCAAAAACCTAATCCTAACCCTAACCCTAAACCTAAACCTAACACTTACTCTTACCCTAACCCTAACCCTAATCCTATCACTAACCCTAACCCTAACCCTGACACTAACCTTTACCCTTAACCTAACCCTAACCCTAACCCAAAACCTTAACCCTAACCCTTACCCTAACCCTAATCCTTACCCTTACCCTAACCATAACCCTAACCCTAACGTAACCCTAACCCTAACCTTAACCCAAACCCTTACCTTTACCCTAAGCCTAACCCTCAACCTAACCCTAACCCTAACCCTAACCCTTACCCTTAACCTAACCCTAACCCTAACCCTAACCCTAACCCTTACCCTAGCATTAACCCTAATTTTAACCCTAACCCTTATCCTTACCCTACCCTAACCCTAACCCTAAACCTAACCCTAACCCTTACCCTTAACCTAACCCTAACCCTAAACCTAAACCTAACCCTTACATTACCCTAACCCTAACCCTAACCCTAACATTAACCATAACCCTTACCCTTAACCTAACCCTAACCCTAACCCTAAAACTAACCTTAAACCTAAACCTAACCCTTACCCTCACCATAACCCTAACCCTAACCTAACCCTTATCCTTACCCTAACCCTAACCCTAACTTTAACCCTAAACCTAACCCTCACAATAACCCTTTCCCTTACCCTAACCCTAACCCTAAACTTAACCCCAACCCTAAAATTATCCCTAACTCTAACCCTTACACTTTACCTAATCTAACCCTAAACCTAACCCTAACCGCAACCCCTAAACCTAACCCTAACGTTTGCCCTTACCCTAACCCTAACTCTAAACCTAACACTAACCCTAACCCTAACCCTAAACTTAACCCTTACCCTTACCCTAACTCTAACCCTAAACCTAAACCTAACCCTAACCCTAAACCTAACCCCTAACCTTAACCCTAACCCTAACTCTTACCCTTATCCTATCCCTAAACCTAACCCCAACACTTACCCTCACCCTATCCCTTACCCTAAACCTAACCCTAACCCTAACTCTTACCCTTACGCTAACCCTATCCCTAACACTAACCCTAACCCTAACCCTAACCTTAACCCTAACCCTAACCCTAACCCTTGCCCTTACCCTAAAGATAACCCTAACCTTAACCCTAAACATAACCCTAACCTTAACCCTAGCACAAACCTAAACCTAACCCTAACCCTAACACTAAACCTAACCTTAACCCTAACCCTAACCCTAACACTTGCCCTTACCCTAACAATAACCCTAAACCTAACACTAAGCCTAACCCTAACCCGTACCCTTACCCTAACACTAAACCTAACCCTAACCCTAACCCTAACCCTTAGCCTAACTCTAACTCTACACCTATCTCTTAACCTTACCCTAACCCTAACCCTAACCCTAAACCTAACCCTAACCCTTACAATTACCCTAACCCTAAACCTAACCCTAACCCTAACCCTAACCCTAACACTAATGCTAAACCTAACCGTAAATCTTACCCTTACCCTCAACCTAACCCTAACCCTCACCCTAACCCTTACCCTTACCCTAACCCTCACACTAAACGTTACCCTAACCATAACCCTAACCCTAACCCCTAACCCTAACCATAACCCTAACCCTTACCATTACTCTAATCCTATCCCTAACCCTAACCCTAACCCTTACTCTAACCCTAACCCTAACACTAACCCTAACCCTTACCCTAACCATAAACCTAACCCCTATCCCTAAACCTTAACCTAACCCTAACCCTAACCCTAACCCCTACTCTTACACTAACCCTAACCCTAACTCTAACCCTAACCCTAACCCTAAAACTAACCTTTACCGTAACCCTAAACCTAACCCTAACCCTTACCCTAACCCTAACCCTAAACCTAACCATAACACTCACCCTAATCCTAATCCTTACCCTAACACTAATCCTAATTTTAACCCTAACCCTTACCCTTACCCTACCCTAACCCTAACCCTAAACCTAACCCTGACTCTAACCTTAACACTAACACTTACCCTAACCCTAACCTTAACCCTAACCCTAACCGTAACTCTGACCCTTACCCTAACCCTAACCCTAAACTTAAACCTAACCCTAAACCTAACCTTACCCCTAAACCTTATCCTTTCCCAAACCCTAACCCTAACCCTAACACTAAACCTAACCCTAAACCTAAACCTAACTCATACGCTTACCCTAACCCTAACCCTAAACCTAAACCGAACCCTTACCCTTACCCTAACCATAAGCCTAACCCTAACCTTATCCCTAACCCTTACCCTTTCCCTAAACCTAAACCTAACCCTACCCCTACCCCTAACCCTAACCCTATCCCTAACGCTTACCCTTATCCTAACACTAACCCTAAACCTAACCCTAACACTAACACTTACCTTACCCTAACCCTAAACCTAACACTAACCTTAACCCTTACCCTAACCCTAAACCTAACCCTAACCCTAACCCTTACCCTTACACTAACCCTAACCATAACCCTAACCCTAACCCTAACCCTAAACGTTACCCTTACCCTAAATCTAACCCTAAACCTTACCCTAACCATAACCATAACCCAAACCCTAATCCTTACCCTTACCTTAACCCTAACATTACCCGTAACTCTTACCCTTACCCTAACGCTAACACTAACCCTAACCTTAACCCTAAACCAAACCCTAACACATACCGTTACCCTAACCGTAACACTAACACTAACCCTATCGCTTAACCTTACCCTAAAACTAACCCTAAACCTAACCCTAACCCTAACCCTACCCTTACCGTAACCCTAACCCTAATCCTAAACTTAACCCTTACCCTTACCCTAACCCTAACCCTAAACCTAAACCTATCCCTAACCCTTAACCTTCTCCTTAGCCTAACCCTCACCCTAAACCTAACCCTAACCCTTACCCTTACCCTAACCCTAATCCTATACTTAACCCTAACCCTAAACCTAACCCTAACCCTACCCTTAAGCCTAACCCTTATCCTTACTCTAACCCTAACCCTAAACCTAACCCTAACCCTTACCCTTACCCTAACACTAACACTAAACCTAACCATAAACCTAACCCTAACACTTACCCTAACCCTAACCCCAATCCTAACCCTAAACTTTACCCTTACCTAACCCTAACCCTTACCCTAATCTTAACCCTAACCCCAAACCTAACCCCTAAACCTAACCCTTAACCTAACCCTAATCCTAACCCTGACCCTTACCCTAACCCTAAACCTAACTCTAAACCTAAACCTAACCCTAACCCTAAACCTTACCCTAAACCTAAACCTAACCCTAACCCTAACCTTAACCCTAACCCTAAACCTAAACCTAACCCTAATCCTAACCCTATCCTGTACCCTTATCCTAACTCTAAACCTAACCCTAACCCTTACCCTTACCCTAACACTAAACCTAACCCTAACCCTTACCCTTACCCTAACCCTAAACCTACCCTAACCCTTACCCTAACCCTATCCCTAACCTAACCCTTACCCTTACACTAACCCTAACCCTAACCCTAACCCTAACTATTACCCTTTCCCTAAACCTAGCAATAAACCTAACCCTAACTCTGGACTTTACACGTACCCTAACCCTAACCCTAACCCTAACCCTAACCTTAACCCTCACACCTACCCTAATCCTAAACCTAAACCAAAACCCAACCCTAACCCTAAACCTAACCCTAATCCTAAACCTAACCCTTACCCTTACCCTAACCCTAAACCTAACCCCTAACCCTAACCCTAACACTAACCTTACCCTTACCCTAAACATAACCCTAACCCAGACCTTAACCCTAACACTTACCCTACCCCTAACCCTAAACCTAAACCTTAACCTTAACCTAACCCTAACCCTAAACTTAACCCCAACCCTAAACCTAACCCTAACCCTTACCCTAACACTTACCTAACCCTAACCCTAACCCTAACCCTAACCCTAAAAATAACCCTAACCTTAACCCTAACACTTACCCTAGCCCTAACCCTAACCCTAAACCTTACCCTAACCCTAACCGTAACCCTAATTCTTATCCTTACCCTAACGCTAACCCTAAACCTAACCCTAACCCTAACCCCTAAATTTAACCGTAACCCTAACCCTATCCCTAACATTTACCCTTACCCTAACACTAACCTTAATGCTAACCCTAACCCCAAACCTAACCCTTACCCTAACCCTAATCTTTACCCTAACCCTAACCCTAACCCTAAACCTTACCCTTACCCTAAACCTAACCCTAACCCTGACCGTAACCCTAATACTTACCCTAACCCTAAACCTAACCCTAAACTTAACTCCAACCCTCAACCTAACCCTAACCCTAACCCTTACCTTAACACTTATCCTAACCCTAACCCTATACCCGAACCCTAACCTTTACCCTTAACTTAACTCTAACCCTAAACCTAACCCTTACCCTTACCCTAACCCTAACCCTAACCCTAACCCTTACCCTAAGCCTAACCATAACCCTAAACCTAAACCTAACCCTAACCCTATACATAACCCTTCCCCATCCCCTAACCCTAACCCTAACTCTTACCCTTAACCTAACCCTAACCCTAACCCTTACCCTAACCCTAACCCTAAACCTAAACCTAACCCTAACCCTAACCCTAACCCCAAATTTAACCCTTACCCTTACCCTAAACCTAAACGTAAACATAAACCTAACCCTTACCCTTACCTAACCCTAACCCTAATGCTAACCCTAACTCTAACCCTAAGCCTTACCCTAACCCTAACCCTAACCCTTACCCTAAACTTTACCCTAACCCTAACTGTAACCCTAAGCCTTACCCTAACCCTAACCCTAACCCTTACCCTAAACTTTACCCTAAACCTAACCCTAACCCTAAACCTAACCCTAACCTAACCCTAACCCTAAGCCTTACCCTTACCCTAAGCCTAACCCTAACCCTAACCCTAAACCTTCCCCTTACCCTAAACCTAACCCTAACCCTTACCCTAAACCTAACCCTAAACCTAACCCTAACCTTAACCCTTACCCTTAGCCTAAACCTAACCCTAAACCTATCCCTATCCCTAACCCTAACCCTAACCCTAACCCTTACCCTAACCCTAACCCTAATCCTAACCCTAACACTTACCCTTACCCTAATCCTAAACCTAACCCTAACCCAAAACCTAACCCTAACCCTAACCCTAACCTTAACCCTAACCCTAAGCCCTTACCATAACTCTAACCCTAACCCAACCCTAACCCTAACCCTAAACCTTACCCTTATCCTAACCCTAACCCTAACCCTAACACTTACCCTTACCCTAACTCTAACCTTAATGCTAACCCTAACCCTAACCCTAACACTTACCCTAACCCTAACCCTAATCCTTTCCCTAAATCTAACCCTAACCCTAACCCTGAACCTTGCCCTAACCATAACAATAACCCTTAATCTAACACTTATCCTAACCCTAACGCTAACGCTAACCCTAACCCTAACCCTAACCTTAACCCTAACACTAAACCCTTACCCTAACTCTAACCCTAACCCTAACCCTAACCCTAACCATTACCCTTATCCTAACACGAACCCTAACCCTAACACTTACCCTTACCCTAACCCCTACCCTAACCCTAAGCCTAACCCTAAACCATAACCTAACCCTAACCCTAACCTTACCCTTTCCCTTACCCTTACCCTAACCCTAAAGCTAACGCTAACCCTAACTGTAACCCTAACCCTTATCCTTACCCTTACCCTAACCCTAACCCTAAAATAAACTAAAACTTACCCTTACTCTAAACATAACCCTAACTTGTACCCTAAAACTTACGCTAACCCTAACCCTAAACCTTACCCTTACCATAACCCCAACCCTAACCCTAACCCTTACCCTTACCCTAAGGCTAACCCTAACCCTTTCCCTAACCCTAATCCTAACCGTAACACATACCCTTACCCTAACCCTAAACCTTACCGTAACCCTAAACCTAAACGAAAAACTAACCCTAATCCTAACCCTAACCCTTACCCTAAGCCTAACCTTAAACCCAACACTAAACCTAACCCTAACCCTAACACTAACCCTTACCCTTACCCTAACCCTAACCCTAAACTTAACCCTCACCCTAACCCTAACCTAACTCTTGCCCTAACCTTAACCCTAATCCTAACCATAACCCTCACCCTAACCCTAACCCTAACACTAACCCTAACCTCTAACGCTAACCCTAAACCTAACCGTAATCCTTACTGTATCCTAAACCTAACCCTAACACTAACACTTACGCTTACGCTAACCCCTACCCTAACCCTAACCCTAACCCTAACCCTTACCCTAACCCTAACCCTAAACCTAACTATTACCCTTACCTTAACCCTAAACCTATCCCTAATCCTAACTCTAACCCTAACCCTTACCCTAAGGCTAACCCTAACCCTAAAACATATGCTTACCCTAACCCTAACCTTAACTGTAACCCTAACCCTAACCGTAACGCTAACCCTAAACCTAACCCTTACCATAACCCTAACCCTAACCCTTACCCTTACCCTAACCCTAACCCTAACCTTAACCCCAACCCTAAACCTAATCCTAACCCTAACCCTTACCCTTACCCTAACCCTAACACTAACCCTAACGCTTACCCTAACCTTAACACTAAACCTAACCCTAACCCTTACCCTTAGCCTCACCCTAACCCTAACCTTAACCCTAACCCTAACCCTAACCCTAAACCTTATCCTTACCCAAACCCTAACCCTAACCCTTATCCTTACCGTAACACTATCCCTAAACTTAAACCTAAACCTAAACCTAAGCCTTACCCTTACCCTTACCCTAACCCTAACCCTAAACCTAAACCTAACCCTAACCCTAACCCTTACCCTTAACCTAAACCTAACCCTAACCCTACCCTAACACTTTCCCTTACCCTTACCCTAACCCTAACCCTAAACCTTACCCTTACCCTAACCCTAACACTAACCCTTACCCTAACCCTAACCCTAACTCTAACCCTAACCCTTACCCTAACACTTACCCTAACCTTAAACCTAACCCTAACTGTTACCTTAACCCTAACCCTTCACCTTACCCTAACCCTAAACATAACCATAACCCTTACCCTAACCCTAACCCTAATCCTAACCCTAACACTTACCCAAACCCTAACCGTAACCGTAACCCTTACACTTACCATCACCCTGACTCTAAACCTAACCCCAACCCTAAACATAACACTAACCCTAACCCTTACCCTAACACTTACCGTAACCCTAACCCTAAACCTAACCCTAACACTTTCCCTTACCCTAACACTCACCCTAACATTAACACTTACCCTAATACTTATCCTAACCCTAACCCTAAACCTTACCCTAACCCTAACCCTAAAGTTTACCCTAAACCTAACCCTAAGCCTAACCCTAACCCCTAACCCTAACCCTTAACCTAACCCTAACCCTAACCCTAAACCTAAACTTAACCTAACCCTCACCGTAACCCTATCCCGAACCTTAACCCTAACCCTAAACCTGGCCATTACCCTAACCCTAACCCTAACCCTAACCCTAACCCTAACCCTAACCGTAACCGTAACCCTAACCCTTATCCTTACCCAAACCCTAACCCTAAACCTATGCCTAACCCTAACCAAAACCCTAAACCTAACCCTTACCCTTACCCTAACCCTAACCCTAAACCTAACCCTAACCCTTACCCTTACCCTAACCCTAATCCTAACCCTAAACCTAACCCTCACCTTAACCCTAACCCTTAGCCTATCCCTAACCCTAACCATAACACTTATCCTTACCCTAACCCTAACCCTAACCCTAACCCTAAACCTAACCATAACCCTTACACTTACCCTAACCCTAACCCTAACCCTAAACCTAAACCTAACCCTAACACTTACCCTTACCCTAAACCTAACCGTAAGCCTAACCCTAACCCTTACCCTTACCCTTAACCTAACCCTAACCCTAAACCTAAACCTAAACCTAAACCATACCCTTACCCTAACCCTAACACTAACCCTTACCCTGACCCTAACCCTAACTCTACCCCTAACTCTTACTCTAAACCTAAACCAAACCCTAACCCTAACCTTAACCCTAACCCTTACCCTTACACCAACCCTAACCCTAACCCTAACCCTTACCGTAACCCTAACCCTAATCCTAACCCTAACACTTACGCAAACCCTAACCCTAACCCTAACCCTTACCCTTACCCTCACCTTAACCCTAAACCTAACCCCAACCCTAACCCTAACCCTAACCCTTACCCTAACCCTAACCCTAACCCTTACCCTAAACCTAACCCTAATCCTAACCCTAAACCCTAACCCTACCCCATAACCTAACCCTAACCCCAACCCTAACTCTAACCCTTACCTTTATCCAACCCTAAACCTAACTCTAATCCTAACCCTAACCAAAACCCTTAACCTAACACTAACCCTAACACTAACCCGAACCATTACCCTTAACCTAACCCTAAACCTAACTTTAACCTTAACCCTAACCCTAACCCCAAAACTTACCCTAACCTAACCCTAACACTTATCCTAATACTAACCGTAACCTAACCTTAACCCTAACCCTAACTGTAACCCTAACCCTTACCCTTACCCTAACCCTAACCCTAACCCTAACCCTAACCTTAACCCTAACCCTAAACCTTACCCTAACCCTAACCCTAACCCTAATCCTAACCTAAACCCTAACCCTAACCCTAACCCTTAACCTTACCATAACCCTAACCCTAAAATTAACCCTCTTCCTAACCCTAACCCTAACGCTTAAGCTTACCCTAACCCTAACCCTAAACCTAACGCTAACCCTAACCCTAATCCTAACACCTAAACCTAACCGTAACCCTAACCCTTACGCTAACCCTAACCCTAGCCCTAACACTTACCCTTACCCTAACCCTGCCCTAATCCTTACCCTAACCCAAACCCTAACTTTAACTCTAACCCTAACACTGACCCTAAGCCTAACCCTAACCCTAACCCTTACACTAACCCTAACCCTAACCCTTACCCTAAACCTAACCCTAATCCTAACCCTAACCCCTAACCCTAACCCTTAACCTAACCCTAACCCTAAAACTAACCCTAACCAAAACCCTTAACGTAACCCTAACCCTAACACTAACCCTAACCCTTACCCTTAACCTAACCTTAAACCTAACTCTAAAATTAACCCTAACCCCAACCCCAACCCTTACCCTAACCTAACCCTAACCCTTACCCTAACCCTAACCCTAAACCTAACCTTAACCCTAACCCTAACTGTAACTCTAAACCTTACCCTTAACCTAACCCTAACCCTAAACTTAACCCTAACCCTAACCCTAATCTTAACCATAAACATAACTCTTGCCCTTACCCTAACCCTAACCCTAAACCTAAACCAATCCCTAACCCTAACCCAAACCCTAACCCTAACCCTAAACCTAACCCTAACCCTAACCCTAACACCTAAACCTAACCCTAACCCTAACCCTTACCCTAACCCTAAACCTAACCCTAACCCTAACACTTACCCTTACCTAACCCTAACCCTTATTCAAACCAAACCCTAACCCTAACCCTTAACCTAACCCTAACACTAACCCTAACCCTTATCCTTAACCTAACCCTAAACCTAACTCTAAAGTTAACCCTAACCCCAACCCCAACCCTTACCCTAACCTAACCCCAACCCTTACCCTAACCTAACCCTAACCCTTACCCTAACCCTAACCCTAAACCTAACCCTATCCTTAACCCTAAACATAACACTTGCCCATACCCTTACCTAACCCTAACCCTTATTCAAACCAAACCCAAGCCTAACCCTTAACCTAACCCTAACACTAACCCTAACACTTACCCTTAACCTAACCCTAATCCTAACTCTAAAGTTAACCCTAACCCCAACCTCAACCCTTACCCTAACCTAACCCTAACACTTACCCTAACCCTGACCCTAACCCTAAACCTAAACTTAACCCTCACACTAACAGTACCACTAACCCTTACGCTTACCCTAACCCTAACCCTAAACATAACCCTCACCGTAACCCTAACCCTAACTTTAACCCTAACCCTAAACTTTGCCTTTACCCTAAACCTAACCCTAAACCTAACCCTAACTCTAACCCTAACCGTAACCCTAACCCTAACCCTTATCCTTACCCAAAACCTAACCCTAACCCTATGCCTAACCCTAACCATAACCCTAAACCTAACCCTTACCCTTACCCTAACCCTAACCCTAAACCTAACCCTAACCCTTACGCTTACCCTAACCCAAATCCTAACCCTAACCCTAACCCTAACCTTAACCCTAACCCTTAGCCTAACCCTAACCCTAAACATAACCCTTATCCTTACCCTAACCCTAACCTAACCCTAACCCTAAACCTAACCCTAACCCTTACACTTACGCTAACCCTAACCCTAACCCAAAACCTAACCCTAACCCTAACCCTTACCCTTACCCTAAACCTAACCCTAAGCCTAACCCTAACACTTACCCTTACCCTTAACCTAAACCTAACCCTAAACCTAACCCTAAACCTTACCCTTACCCTTACCCTAACCCTAACACTAACCCTTACCCTAACCCTAACCCTAACTCTAACACTAAACCTTACCATAACTCTAAACCAAACCATAACCCTAACCTTAATCCTAACCCTTACCCTTACCCTAACCCTAACCCTAACCCTTACCGTAATCCTAACCCTAATCCTAACCCTAACACTTACCCAAACCCTAACCCTAACCCTAACCCTTACCCTTACCCTCACCCTAACCCTAAACTAACCCCAACCCTAAACCTAACCCTAACCCTTACCCTAACACTTACCCTAACCCTAACCCTATCCCTTACCCTAACCCTAACCCTCACCTTACCCTAACCCTAACACTAACCGTAACCCTGAACCCTAACCCTACCCCATAACCTAACCCTAACCCTAACCCTAACTCTAACCCTTACCTTTATCCAAACCTAAACCTAACTCTAAACCTAAACATAACTAAAACCCTTAACCTAACACTAACCCTAACACTAACCCGAACCCTTACCCTTAACCTAACCCTAAACCTAACTCTAACCTTAACCCTAACACTAACTCCAAACCTTACCCTAACCTAACCCTAACCCTTACCCTAACCCTAACCCTAATCCTAACCTTAACCCTAACACTAACCGTAACCCTAACCCTTACACTTACCCTAACTGTAACCCTAAACCTAACCCTAACCCCAACCCTAACGTTTACGCTTACCCTAACCCTAAACCTAAACCTAGCCCTAACCCTAACCCTAACCCTAACAACTAAACCTAACCCTAACCCTAAACCTTACCCTAACCCTAACCCTAGCCCTAACACTTACCCTTACCCGAACCCTAACCCTAACCCTTACCCTAACCCTAACCCTAACTTTAACCCTAACCTTAACCCTAACCCTAACCGTAAGCCTAACCCTTACCCTTAACCCAACCCTAACCCTAAACTTAACCCTAACCCTAACCCTAACCTTATCCCTAACCCTAACCTAACCCTAAACCTAACTCTAAACTTAACCCTAACCCTAACCCCAACCCTTACCCTAACCTAACCCGAACCCTTACCCTAACTCTAACCCTTGCCCTTACCCTAACCCTAAACCTAACCCTAACCCTAACCCTAAACCTAACCATAACACTTACCCTAACCCTAACCCTAACCCTAAACCTAAACCTAACCCTAACCCTAACCCTAACCCTAACACTTTCCCTTACCCTAACCCTTACCCTAACCCTAACCCTTACCCTAACACTAATCCTAACATTAACACTAACCCTAACACTTACCCTAACCCTAACCATAACCCTAAGCCTTACCGTAAC
>JANJXV010000068.1:1905000-1930000 GCA_024803745.1 Megascapheus bottae | reverse complement strand
CCCTAACACTAACACTAACCCTATCCCTTACCCTTACCATAACCCTAACCCTAAACCTAACCCTAACCCTAACCATAACCCTTACCGTAACCCTAACCCTAATCCTAAACCTAACCCTTACCCTTACCCTAACCCTAACCCTAACCCTAAACCTAACCCTAACCCTTACCCTTACCCTATCCCTAATCCTAACCTTAACCATAACCCTAACCCTAACCCTACCCTTAACCCTAACCCTTATCCTTACTCTAACCCTAACCCTAACCCTAACCCTAACCCTTACCCTTACCCTAACACTAACCCTAAACCTAACCCTAAACCTAACCCTAATCTTAACCCCAACCCTAAACCTAACCCTAACCCTAACCCTTCCCCTAACCATTATCCTAAACCTAAACCTAACCTGAACCCTAACCTTTACCCTTACCTTAACTCTAACCCTAAACCTAACACTTACCCTTACCCTAACCCCAACCATAACCCTAACCCTAAACCTAACCCTACCCCTAACCTTAACCCTTACCCTAACCCTAACCATAACCATAACCCTAAACCTAACCCTAACCCTAAACTTAACCCTTCCCCTTACCCTAACCCTAACCTTAAACCTAACCCTAACTCTTACCCTTACCTAACCCTAACCCTAATCCTAACCCTAACTCTAACCCTAACCCTTACCCTAACCCTAACCTAACCCTTAACCTAACCCTAACCCTAACACTAACCCTAACCCTAATCCTAACCCTAACCTAACCCTACCCCTAAGCCTTACCCTTACCCTAACCCTAACCCTAACCCTAAACCTTCCCCTTACCCTAAACCTAACCCTAACACTTACCCTAAACCTAACCCTAACCCTAACCCTAAATTTAACCCTTAACCTTACCCTAACCCTAACCCTAAACCTAACCCTATCCCTACCCCTAACCCAAACCCTAACCCTTACCCTAACCCTAACCCTAATCCTAACCGCAACACTTACCCTTACCCTAATCTTAACCCTAACCCAAAACCAAACCCTAACCCTAATCCTAACCTTAACCCTTTCCCTAACGCCTAACCCTAACTCTAACCCTAACCCTAAACCTAACCCTAACCCTAACCTTACCCGTACCCTAAACCTAGCCCTAACCATAAACCTAACCTTAACCCTAACCCTTACCATTTCCCTAATCCTAAACCTAAACCTAAACCTAACCCTAACCCTAAAGCTAACCCTAATCCTAAACCTAACCATTAACGTTACCCTAACCCTAAACCTAAACCTAACCCTAACCTTAACCCTAACCCTTAACTTTACCCTAACCCTAACCCTACCCTAAACCTAACCCTAACTCTAACCTTAATCATTACCCTTACCCTAACCCTAACCCTAACCATTACCCTAAACCTAACCCTAACTCCAAACCTTACAATAACCCTAATCCTAAAACTAACTCCTAACCCTAACCCTAATCCTTACCCTAATCCTAACCCTAACCCTTACCCCAACCCTAACCCTAACCCTAACCCTAACCTTATCCCTAAGCATAACCCTAACTCTTGCCCTTACCCTAACCCTAACCATAAACCTAAGACTAACCATAACCCTAACCGTAACCCTAACCCTTACCCTTACCCTAACCGTAAACCTAAACCTAACCCTATCCCTAAACCTAACCCAAACCCTAACCCTTACCCTAACCCTAACCCTAATCCTAACCCTAACACTTACCCTTACCCTAATCTTAACCCTAACCCAAAACCAAACCCTAACCCTAACCCTAACCTTTACCCTAACCCTAACCCCTAATCCTAACTCTAACACTAACCCTAACCCTAACCCTAACCCTAACCTTACCCGTACCCTAAATCTAGCCCTAACCCTAACCCTAACCTTAACCCTAACCCTTAACATTTCCCTAATCCTAAACCTAAACCTAAACCTAACCCTAACCCTAAACCTAACCCTAATCCTAAACCTAACCATTAACGTTACCCTAACCCTAAACCTAACCTCTAACCCTAACCCTAACCCTAACCCTAAACCTTACCCTTACCCTAAATCTAACCCTAAAACTTACCCTAACCATAACCCTAACCCTAACCCTAATCTTACCCTTACCTTAACCCTAACCCTAGCCCTAACCCTTACCCTTACCCTAACGCTAACACTAACCCTAAACTTAACCCTAACCCTAACCCTAAACTTAATCATAATCCTAACCCTAAAACTAACCTTAACCCTAAACTTTATCCTTTCCCTAACCCTAATCCCAACCCTAACACTAACCCTAACTCTAACCCTAACCCTAACCCTAACCCTAACATTTACCCTAACCCTAACCCTAAACCTAAACCTAACCCTAACCCTAACCCTAAATTTAACCCTTACCCTTACCCTAACCCTAACCCTAAACCTAACCCTAACCCTTAACCTTACATAACTCTAACCCTAATCCTAACCCTAACTCTAACCCTAACCCTTACCCTAACCCTACCGCTAACCCTTACCTAAACCTAAACCTAAACCGAACCCTAACCCTAAACCTAACCCTAACCTAACCCTAACCCTAAGCCTTAACCTTAACCTAACCCTAACCCTAACCTTAACCCTAAACCTAACCCTAAACCTAACCCTAACCGTAACACTAACCCTAACCTTAACCCTAACCCTAAACCTAACACTTGCCCTTACCCTAACAATAACCCTAAACCTAACCCTAATACTAAACCTTACCCTAACTTTAAACCTAACACTAGCCCTAACCCTTACCCTAACCCTAACCCTAACCCTAAACCTAACCCTTACCCTTACCCTCAATTAACCCTAAAACTAACCCTAACCCTAAATCTAACCCTTACCCTAACCCTAACCCTAACCTTAATTTTAACACTTACCCTAACAGTAACCCTAATTTTAACCCTAACCCTTACCCTTACCCTAACCCTAACGCTAAACATTACCCTAACAATAACCATAACCCTAACCCCTAACCCTAACCCTAACCCTAACCCTTACCCTTTCTCTAACCCTAACCCTAACCCTAACCCTTACCCTAACCCTAACCCTAACACTAACCCTAGCCCTTAACCTAACCATAAACCTAATCCCTAACCCTAACCCTTACCCTAATCCTAACCCTAACCCCTACCCTTACACTAACCCTAAACCTAACCATTACCCTTACCCTAACCCTAACCCTAAACCTAACCCTAACCCTAATCCTAACCCTTACCCTAACACTAACCCTAATTTTAACCCTAACCCTTACCCTTACCCTACCATAACCCTAACCCTAAACCTAAACCTAACCCTGACCCTAACCTTAACACTAACACTTACCCTTAACCTAACCCTAATCCTAAACCTAAACCTAAACCTTACCATTACCCTAACCCTAACCCTAACCCTAAACTTAACCATAACCCTAACCCTAAACCTAACCTTAACCCTAAACCTTATCCTTTCCCTAACCCTAACCCTAACCCTAACACTAAACCTAACCCAAACCCTAAACCTAACTCTTACCCTTACCCTAACCGTACCCCGAACCCTAAACTTAACCCTAACCCTTACCCTTACACTAAACCTAAACTTAACTTAAACCTAACCCTAACCCTAACCCTATCCCTAACGCTTACCCTTACCCTAACACTAACCCTAAACCTAACCCTAACACTAACACTTACCCTTACCTTAACCCTAAACCTAACACTAACCTTAACCCTTACCCTAAGCCTAACCCTAAACCTAACCCTAACCCTAACCCTTACCGCTACCCTAATCCTAAACCTAAACCTAACTCTAACCCTAAACCTAACCCTTACCCTTACCATAACCCTAACCATAACCATAACACTAAACCTAACCCTAAACCTTACCCTTACCCTAAATCTAACCCTAAAACTTACCCTAACCATAACCCTAACCCTAACCCTAAACCTTACTCTTACCTTAACCCTAACCCTAGCCCTAACCCTTACCCTTACCCTAACGCTAACACTAACCCTAACCTTAACCCTAACCCTAACCCTAAACTTAACCATAACCCTAACCCTAAAACTAACAGTAACCCTAAACCTTATCCTTTCCCTAACCCTAACCCTAACCCTAACTCTAACCCTAACTCTAACCCTAACCCTAACCCTAACCCTAACATTTACCCTAACCCTAACCCTAAACCTAAACCTAACCCTAACTCTAACCCTAAATTTAACCCTTACCCTTACCCTAACCCTAACCCTAAACCTAACCCTAACCCTTACCCTTACATAACTCTAACCCTAATCCTAACCCTAACTCTAACCCTAACCCTTACCTTATCCCTAACCCTAACCCTTACCTAAACCCAAACCTAAACCGAACCCTAACCCTAAACCTAACCCTAACCTAATCCTAACCCTAAGCCTTACCCTTAACCTAACCCTAACCCTAAACCTTCCCCTTACCTAAACCTAACCCTAACTCTTACCCTAAAACTTACCCTAACCCTAACCCTAACCCTAACCTTAACCCTTACCCTAACCCCAACCATAACCCTAACAGTAACCCTAACCCTAATCCTAACCCTTACCCTAACCCTAACCATAACCCTAACACTAAACCTAACCCTAACCCTAAACTTAACCCTTCCCCTTCCCCTAACCCTAAACTTAAAGCTAACCCTAACTCTTACCCTTACCCTAACCCTAAACCTAACCCTAACTCTATCCCTAACTCTTACCCTCGCCCTAACCCTAACCCTAACCCTTACCCTAACCCTATCCCTAAACCTACACCTATCCCTAACCCTAACCCTAACCCTAAATTTAACACTTACCCTTACCCTGACCCTAACCCTAAACCTAACCCTAACTCTAAACCTAACCCTTACCCTAACCCTAACCCTAACCCTTAACGTAACCCTAACCCTAACCCTAACCCTAACCCTAAACCTAACCCTAACCTAACCCTAACCCTAAGCCTTACCCTTACCCTAACCCTAACCCTAACCTTAACCCTAACCCTAACCCCTTACCCTAACTCTAACACTAACCCTAACCCTAACCCTAAAACTAAAACTTACCCTTACCCTAAACAAAACCCTAACCCTTACCCTAAAACTTATGCTAACCCTAACCCTAACCCTTACCCCTACCATAACCCTAACCCTAAACTTAACCCTTACCCTTACCCTAATGCTAACCCTAACCCTTACCCTAACCGTAATCCTAACCCTAACACATACCCTTACCCTAACCCTAACCCTTACCGTAACCCTAAACCTAAACCTAACCCTAATCCTAACCCTAAACCTTACCCTAACCCTAACCTTAACCCTGACACTAAACCTAAAAATAACCCTAACCCTAACCCTTACCCTTACCCTAAACCTAACCCTAACTCCAAACCTTACCCTAACCCTAATCCTAACCCTAACCCCTAACCCTAACCCTAATCCTTACCCTAATCCTAACCCTAACCCTTACCCCAAACCTAAACCTAAACCTAACTCTAACCTTAACACTAACCCTAACCCTAACCCTAACCTTATCCCTAAGCATAAGCCTAACTCTTGCCCTTACCCTAACCCTAACCATAAACCTAAGACTAACCATAACCCTAACCGTAACCCTAACCCTTACCCTTACCCTAACCCTAACCCTAAACCTAACCCTATCCCTAACCCTAACCCAAACCCTAACCCTTACCCTAACCCTAACCCTAAACCTAACCCTATCCCTAACCCTAACCCAAACCCTAACCCTTACCCTAACACTAACCCTAACCCTAACCCTAAAACTAAAACTTACCCTTACCCTAAACATAACCATAACCCTTACCCTAAAACTTATGCTAACCCTAACCCTAACCCTTACCCTTACCATAACCCTAACCCTAACCTTAACCCTTACCCTTACCCTAACGCTAACCCTAACCCTTACCCTAACCCTAATCCTATCACTAACACATACCCTTACCCTAACCCTAACCCTTACCCCAACCCTAAGCCTAAACCTAACCCTCACCCTCACCCTAACCTTAACCCTAACCTTAACCCCTTACAATAACTCTAATCCTAACCCTAACCCTAACCCTTACCCTTATCCTAACACTAACCCTAAACCTAACCCTCACCCGCAACCTAACCCTAACCCTAACCCTAACCCTAACTCTAACAATAACCCTAACCCAAACCCTAACCCTTACCCTAATCCTAACCCTAACCCTTACCCTAACCCTAACCATAAACCTAAGACTAACCATAACACTAACGCTAACCCTAAACCTTACCCTTACCCTAACCCTAACCCTAACCCTAACCCAAACCTTACCTTATCCTAAACATAAACCAAACCCTTACCCTAAACCTAACACTAACCCTAAACCTAACCCTTACCCTTACCTTAACCGTAACCCTAACCATAACCCTTACGCTTACCCTAATGCTAACCCTAACCCTAACCCTAACACATACCCTTACCCTAACTCTAACCCTAACCGTAACCCTAACTCTAACCCTAACCCTTACCCTAACACTACCCTAACACTTACACTTACCCTAACCCCAACCCTAACATTAACCCCAACCCTAAACCTAATCCTATCCCTAACCCTTACCCTTATCCTAACCCTAACTCTAACCCTAACCCTTACCCTAACCCTAACCCTTACACTTATCCTCACCCTAAACCTAACCTTAACCCTAACCCTAAACCTTACCGTAACACTAACCCTAACCGTAACCCTAACCCTAATCCCTTACAATAACTCTAATCCTAACTCTAACCCTAACCCTAACCCTTACCCTTATCCTAACACTAACCCTAACCCTAACACTTACCCTTACCCTAACCCCTACCCTAAGCCTAAGCCTAACCCTAAACCATAGCCTAACCCTAACCCTAACCTTACCCTTTCCCTTACCCTTACCCTAACCCTAAAACTAAGGCTAACCCTAACCCTAACCCTTATACTTACCCTAACCCTCACCGTAAATTTAACCCTAACCCTAACACTAACCCTAAACACTACCCTAACCCTAATCCTAACCGTAACACATACCCTTACCTAACCCTAACCCTTACCATAACCCTAAACCTAAACCTAAAACCAACCCTAATCCTAACCCTAACCCTTACCCTAAACCTTACCTCAACCCCAACACAAAACCTAACCCTAAACCTAACCCTAACCCTAACCCTTACCCTAACCCTAACCGTAAATTTAACCCTAACCCTAACCATAACCCTAACCCTCACCGTAAACCTAACCCTAAACCTAACCCTAATCCTTACCTTTATCCTAAACCTAAACCTAACACTAACACTTATGCTTACGCTAAGCCCTAACCTAACCCTAAACCTAACCCTATCCTTTACCCTAAACCTAACCCTAGCACTTACCCTTACCTTAACCCTAAACCTAACCCTAACCCTAACTCTAACCCTAACCATTACCCTAACCCTAACCCTTACCCTAACGCTAAGCCTAACCCTAAACCTTACCCTTACCCTAAACCTAACCCTAAACCTTACCCTAAAACTAACACTAACCCTAAACCTAACCCTTACTCTTACCTTACCCCTAAACCAAACCCTAACCCTTAGAGTTACCCTAACCCTAACCCTAACCCTAACCCTAACACATACCCTTACCCTAACCCTAACCCTAACCATAACCCTAACCCTTAACCTAACCCTTACCAGAACCCTAACCATAACCCTTACCCTTACCCCAACCCTAACCCTAACCTTAACCCCAACCCTAAACCTAATCCTAACCTTAACCCTTACCCTTACCCTAACCCTAACCCTAACCCTAACCCTTATCTTTACCCTAACCCTAACCCTAACCCTAACTCTAACCCTAACCCTTACCCTAACCCTTTCCCTAACCCTAAAACTAACCCTAACCCTAACATTAACCCTAACCCTTATTCTTACCCTAATCCTAATCCTAACTTTAACCCCAACCCTAAACCTAATCCTAACCCTAAACCTTACCCTAACCCTAACCCTCACCCTAACCCTTATCTTTACCCTAACCCTAACCCTAACCCTAACCCCTACTCTAACCCTAACCCTTACCCTTACTCTTACCCTAACCCTAACCCTCACCCTAACCCTGACCCTAACCCTACCCCTAATCCTAACCCTAACACTTACCCAAACCCTAACCCTAACCCTAACCCTTACCCTTACCCTCACCCTAACCCTAAACCTAATCCCAACCCTAAACCTAACCCTAACCCTTACCCTAACACTTACCCTAACCCTAACCCTAACCCTAACACTTTCCCTTACCCTAACCCTTACCCTAACCCTAACCCTTACCCTAACCCTACCGTAACTGTATCCCTAACCCTAACCCTAACCCTTAAAATTACCCTAACCCTAAACCTAACCCTAACCCTAACCCTAAACCTAACCCTAATGCTAACCCTAACCCTAAATCTTACCCTTACCCTAAACCTAACCCTAACCCTGACACTAAACCTTACCCTTACCCTAACCCTAACCCTTACCCTAACCATAAACCTAAACCCTAACACTAACCCTTACCCTAACCCTAAACCGAGCCCTAAACCTAACCCTAACCCTAACCCTAACCCTTACCCTAACCCTAACCCTAACCCTAAACATAATCCTTACCCTTACCCTAACCCTAACCCTAAACCTAACCCTAACCCTAATCCTAATCCTTACCCTAACACTAACCCTAATTTCAACCCTAACTCTTACCCTTACCCTACCCTAACCCTAACCCTAAACCTAAACCTGACCCTAAACTTAACACTAACACTTACCCTTACCCTAACCCTAATCCTAAACCTAAACCTAAACCTTACCATTACCCTTACCCTAACCTTACCCTAACCCTAACCGTAACCCTTACCCTAACCCTAACCCTAAACCTAACCCTAAACCTTACCCTTACCCTAAATCTAACCCTAAACCATACCCTAACCCTAACCCTAACCCTAACCCTAATCCTTACCTTTACCTTAACCCTAACCCTAGCCCTAACTCTTACCCTTACCCTAACGCTAACACTAACCCTAAACTTAACCCTAACACAAACCCTAACACATACTGTTATCCTAACCCTAACACTAACCCTAACCGTAACCCTAAACATAACCCTAAACCTAACCTTAACCCTTACTCTAACCCTAACCCTAACCCTTAACCTTACCCTAACCCTAACCCTAACCTTAACCCCAACACTAAACCTAAAATTAACACTAACCATATCCCTTAGCTGTAGCCTAACCCTCACCCTAAACCTAACCCTAACCCATACCCTACCCTTAACCCTAACCCTAACCCTAATCCTACCCTTAACCCTAACCCTAACCCTAACCTTAACCCTACCCTTAACCCTAACCCTTATCCTTACTCTAACCCTAACCCTAACCCTTACCCTTACCCTTACCCTAACACTAACCCTAAACCTAAACATAACCCTAAGCCTAACCCTTAGCCTAACTCTAACCCTAATCCTAACCCTAAACCTTACACTTACCTAAACCTAACCCTTACCCTAACCCTAACCCTAACCATAAACCTTACCCCTAACGCTAACCCTTAACCTAACCCTAACCCTAACCATAACCCTTACCCTTACCATAACCCTAAACCTAACTCTAACCCTAAACCTAACCCTAACCCTAAACCTTACCCTAAAAATAACCCTAACCCTAACCCTAAACTTAACCCTAACCCTAAACCTAAAACTAACCCTAAACCTAACACTAACCCTAACGTTAACCCTAACCCTAAACCTAACCCTTGCCCTTACCCTAACAATAACCGTAAACATAACCCTAATCCTAACCCTAACCCGTACCATTACCCTAACCCTAAATCTATTCCTAACCCTAACCCTAACCCTAACCCTAACCTTAAACTAACTCTAACCCTACCCCTAACCCTTACCCTCACCCTGACCCTAACCCTAACCCTTACCCTAACTCTAAACCTAACATTAACCCTAACCCTAACCCTAACCATAAACCAAACCTAACCCTACCCTTTATGCTAACCCTAACCCTAACCCAAACCCTAACCCCTACCCTTACACTAACCCTAACCCTAACTCTAACACTAACCCTAACCCTAAAACTAACCCTTACCCTAACCCTAACCCTAACCCTAATCCTTCCCCTTACCCTAACCCTATCCCTAAACCTAAACCTAACCCTTACCCTTACTCTCACCTTAACCATAAAACTAATTCTAACCCTAAATCTAAACCTTACCGTAACCCTAACCCTAACCCTAATTCTAACCCTTACCCTAACAGTAACCCTATTTTTAACCCTAACCCTAACCCTAACCCTAACCTTAAACCTAACTCTAACCCTAACCCTAACCCTAACCCTTACCCTAACCGTAACCCTAACCCAAACCCTAACCCTAAACTAACCCTAACTCTAACCCTAACACTAAGCCTAAACCTAACCCTAACACTAACCTTAACCCTAACCGTAACCCTAACCCTTACCCTAACCCCTACCCTAACCCTAACCCTAACCCAAATCCTTACCCTAACCCTAGCCCTTACCCTTACCCTAACCCTAACGCTAACCCTAACCCTAACCTTAACCCTAACACTAAACCTAAGTCTAACCCTTAACCTTACCCTAAACTTATAAGTAACCCTAACCCTAATACTAATGCTAGCCCTAAGCCTAAGCCTAAAACTAACTCTAACCCCTAACTCTAACCCTAACAATAACACTTACCCTAACCCTAATCCTTACCATAAACGTAACCTAACCCTAACCCTAACCCTAACCCTTACACTAACCCTAACACTAACATTAATACTAACCCTAACCCTTACCCTTATATTAACCCTAATCCTAACCCTTACCCTTACCCTAACCCTAAAACTAACTCTAACCCCTAACTCTAACCCTAACAATAACACTTACCCTAACGCTAACCCTAACCCAAACCTTAAACCTAACCCTAAACCTAACCCTAACCCTTACACTTACCCTAAACCTATACCTAACCCTAACCCTAACCCTTACCCTAACACTAAACCTAAACCTAACCCTAAACCTAACCCTAAACCTAACCCTTATCCTTACCCTAACCCTAACCCTAACCCTTACCCTTACACTAACCCTAACCCTAACCTTAACCCTAAACCTAACCCTAACCCTAACCCTAACCATAATCCTCACCCTTACCCTTATTCTAAATCTAACCCTAAACCTAACCCTAACCCCAAACCTAAGCCCTAACCCTAACTCTTACCCTTACCCTATCCCTAACCCTAAACCTAACCCTAACACGTACCCTAACCCTAAATCTAACACTAAACTTAAACTAACCCTAACCGTAACACTAAGCCTTATCCTAAACCTAAACCTAACCCTAACCCTAACACTTACCCTTACCCTAACCCTAAACCTAACCCTAAACCTAACCCTAAACCTAACCCTAACCCTAACCCTTACCCTAATCCTAAACCTAAGCCTAACTATAAGCGCCAATCCTAACCCGAACCCTAACCCTAACCCTTACCGTCACCCTAACCCTAACCCTAACCCCTAACCCTAACCTTTACCCTAACCCTAACGCTAACACTAACACTTACCATAACCATAACCCTAAGCCTAATCCTAACCCTAAGCCTAACCTATCCCTAAACCTAACCTAAAACCTAATCCTAACCCTAAACCTAACCCTTACCCTAACCCTAAACCTAACACTAACCCTAACCCTAACCCTTCCCCTTACTCTAACCCTACCCCTAACCTTAATGCTACCCCTCACCCTAACCATAACCCTAAACCTTACCCTTACCCTCACCCTAACCCTAACCCTAATCCCAACCCTAAACCTAACCCTAACCGTTACCCTTACCAAAACCCTAACCATTAACCTAACCCTAACATAAACCCTAATCCAAACCCTTAACCAAACCATAATCCTTACCCTAACCCTAAACCTAACCCTAACCCTAACCTTAACCCTAAACCTTACCCTTACCCTAACCCTAACCCTAACTCTAAACCTAACCCTAACCCTAATCCTAACACTTACCCTTACCATAAACCTAACCCCAAACCTAACCCTACCCCTAACCCTGACCCTAACCCTTACCCTAACCCTAAACCTAACCCTAACCCTTCCTCTTACCCTAACCCTAACCCCAAACCTAACCATAACAGTATCCCTAAACCATACCCTTACCCTAAACCTAACCCTAACCAAAACCCTAAAGTTAACCCTAAACCTAACACTAAACTTAACCCTAACCCTTACCCTAACCCTAACCCTGAACCTAAACCTAACCCTAACCCATACCCTTACCTTAATCCTAACCCTAAACCTAACCATATCCCTAACCCTAACCCTAACCATTACCCTAACCCTAACCCTAACCCTAAACCTAACCCTAACCCTAACCCTAATCCTAACCCTAACCCCTACCCTTACCCTAACCCTAACCCTAACCCTAACCCTACCTCTAACCCTAACCCTAACCCTAACCCTAACGCGTACCCTAAACCTAACCATAACCCTTAGGCTAACCAAAACCATAACACTAAACTTAACCCTACCCCTAACCGTAACCGTAACCCTGACCCATACCTAACCCTACCCCTACCCCTAACACTAACACTAACCTTAACCCTAACCCTAACCCTAACCCTAACCCTTACCCTTATCCTAATCTTAACCCTAAACCTAACCCTTACTCTTACCCTAACCCTATCCCTAACGCTAACCCCTAACCCTAACCCTAACATAACCCGAACTCTAACCCTTAGCCTTACCCTAAACCTAATCCTAACCCATACCCTAACCCTAACTCTAACCCTTAGCCTTACCCTAACCCTAAACATAACCCTTACAATAACCCTAACAATAACCCTTACCCTAACAATAACACTAACCCTAACTCCTAACACTAACCCTCACCCTAACGCTCACCCTAACCCTAACCCTAACCCTAAAACTTACCCTAACCCTAACTCTAACCCTTAGCCTTACCCTAACCCTAAACCTAACCCTTAACCTAACCCTAACCCTAACCCTTACCCTAACGCTAACCCTAACCCCTAACCCTAACCCTAAACCTAACGCTCACCCTAACCCTAAACCTAAACCTAAACCTTAACCTAACCCTAAACCTAACCCCAACCCTTACCCTTACCCTAACCCTAACCCTAACCCTAAACCCAACCCTAAACCTAACCCTAACCCTTACCCTTACCCTAACCCTAACCCTAAACCTTACCCTAACCCTAATCCTTACCCTAACCATAACCTATCCCTAAACCTAACCTTAACCCTAACCCTTACATTTATCCTAACCCTACCCTAACCCTAACCCGAAACCTAACCCTAAACCTAACACTAACCCTTACCCTTACCCTAACCCTAACCACAAACCTACCCCTAACCTAACCCTAACCCTTACCCTAACCCTAACCATAACCCTTACCCTTAATCATACCCTAACCCTAACCCCAAACCTAACACTAACCCTAACCCTACACTTTACCTTACCCTAAACCTAACCCTAACCCTTACCCTAACCCTAACCCTAACCCCTAACCCTAACCCTAACCCTAAAACTTACCCTTACCCTAACCCTAAAACTAACCCTAAACCTAACCCTAACTCCTAACCCTAACCCATACCCTTAACATTTCCCTAACCCTAACCCTAACCTTAACCCTAAACCTAACACTAACCCTTACCCTAACCCTTACGCTAACCCTAAACCTTACACTCTCCCTAACCCTGACCCTAACCCTAACCCTAACATTTACCCTAAACATTACCCTAACACTGACCCTTAAACTTACCTTAACCCTAACCTTAAACCGAACCCTAACTATAACCCTAAGCCTAACACTTAACCTTAACCCTAACCCTATCCCTAACCCTAAACCTAACACTAACCTTAACCCTAACCCTAACGCAAACCCTAACCCTTTCCCTTATCCTAACCCTAAACTTGAACCTAACCCTAACCCTAACCCTAACCCTTAAACTTACCCTAACCCTAACCCTAATTTTACCCTAAACCTAACCCTAACCCTAACCATAATGCTTAACCTTACCCTAACCCTAACCCTAACCCTAACACTTACCCTTACCCTAACCATAACCCTAACTTTTACCCTAAACCTAACCCTAACCATAATACTAACCCTAACCCTAACCACTAACCCTAACCCTTACCCTAACCGTCACCCTAACCCTTAGCCTAACCCTAACCCTAACCCTAACCTTAACCCTTACCCTAACCATAACCATAACCCTTACCCTTACCATAACCCTAACCCTAACCCTAACCCTTACTCTTACCCTAACCCTAACCCCAAACCTAACCCTAAACCTAAACCTTACCCTTACCCTAAACCTAACCCTAACGCTACCCCTGACCAATAACCATAACCCTAAACCTAAACCTTACCCTTACCCTAAAACTAACCCTAACGCTACCCCTGACCAATAACCCTAACCCTAACCCTAACCCTAACCCTTACCCTATCCCTAACCCTGAACCTAAACGTAACCCAAACCCTTACACTTACCCTAACCCTAACCCTAACCCTAACCTAAACCTAACCCTTACCCTTACCCTAACCCTAATCCTTACCCTAACCCTAACCCTAACCCTAACCCTCACCCTTACCCTTACTCTAACCCTAACCCTAACCCTAACCCCAACCCTAAGCGCCTGACCCTAACCCTAACCCTTACCCTTACACTAACCCTAAGCCTAACCCTAACCGCTAGTTCTAACCCTAACCCTAAACCTAACCCTAAACCTAACCCTAACCCTAACCCTAACCCTATCCCCAACCCTTACCCTTACCCTAACCCTAACCCTAACCCTAAACCCAACCCTAAACCTAACCCTAACCCTTACCCTTACCCTAACCCTAACCCTAAACCTTACCCTAACCCTAATCCTTACCCTAACCGTAACCTAACCCTAACCCTAACCCTAACCCTAACCTTAATTCTAACCTTTACCCTAACCCTAAACCTAACCCTTACCCTAACCCTAAACCTAACCCTAATCCTTATCCTAACCCTAACCCTAAACCTACCTGACCTCTAAACCTGACCCTAACCCTAACCCTAACCCTTACCATTACCCTAAACCTAACTCTAAACCTAACCCTTACCCTAACACTAACACTTACCCCTACCCTAACCCTAACCCTAACCCTAACCCTTACACTTACCCTAAACCTAAGCTTAACCCTAAAGCTAACCCCAACCCTTACCCTTACCCTAACCCTAAACCTAACCCTAAATCTAACACCTAAACCTAAACCTAACCCTAACCTTAACACTTACCCTTACCCTACCCTAATCCTAACCCTAACGCTAACCTTAACCCTAAGCCTAAACCTAACCCTAAATCCTTACGCTTAACCTAAACCTATACCTAACCCTAACCCTAACCCTAACCCCTAACCCTAACCCTAACCCTAAATCTAAACCTTACCCTTACCCTCACCCTAATCCTAACCTTAATGCTAACCCTAACCCTAACCGAAACCTAATCCTTACCCTAATCCTAACCCTAACCCTAAACCTAAACCTAACCCTTACCGTTACCCTAACCCTAACCCTAAACTTAATGCTAACCCTAACCCAAACCCTAACCCTTACCCTAAACCTAACCCTAATGCTTACCCTAACCCTAACCCTAACCCTTTCCCTAACCCTAACCTTAACCCTAAACCTAACCCTAACCCTAACCCTAACCCGTAACCCTAACCCTTACCCTTACCCTAACCCCAACCCTAACCCTAATCCTAACCCTAAAACTTACCCTAACCCTACTCCTTACCATAAACGTAACCTAACCCTAACCCTAACCCTAACCCTGAACCTAAACCTAAACCTTACCCTTACCCTAACCCTAACCCTAACCCTACCCCTTACCCTTACACTAACCCTAACCCTAACCCTAACTCTAACACTTACCCTTACCCTAACCCTAACCCTAACCCTAACACTAACCTTAACCCTAACCCTAAACCTAACCCTAACCCTTACCCTTACTCTAACTCTATACCTAACCCTAACCCTAACCCTAACCCTAACCATAAATCTAAATCTAACCGTTACCCTTACCCTAACCCTAATACTTACCCTAACCTAAACCTAACCCTTACCCTTACCCTAACCCTAATCCTTACCCTAACCCTAACCCTAACCTTCACCCTTACCCTTACTCTCACCCTAACTCTAACCCTAACACTAACCCCAACCCTAAGCGCCTAACCCTAACCCTTACCCTTACCCTTACCCTTACCCTTACCCTAACCCTAACCCTAACAATCACCCTAACCCTAAACCTAACCCTAAACCTATCCCCAACCATAACACTAAACCTAACACTGACCCTTATCCTAACCCTAACCCTAAATCTAACCCTTACCCTTACCCTCACCCTAACCCTAACCTTAATGCTAACCCTAACCCTAACCCGAAACCTAATCATTACCCTAATCCTAACCTAACCCTAACCATAACCCTAACCCTAACCCTTACCCTAACCCTAACCTTAATCCTTACCCTAACCCTAACCCGAAACCTAACCCTAACCCTAACCCTTTCCCTAACCCTAACCTTAACCCTAAACCTAACCCTAACCCTAACCCTAACCCGTAAACCTAACCCTTACCCTTACCCTAACCCTAACCCTAATCCTAATCCTAACCCTAAAACTTACCCTAACCCTACTCCTTATCATAAACGTAACCTAACCCAAACCCTAACCCTACCCCTTAACCTAACCCTAAACCTTACCCTTACCCTAACCCTAAACCTAACACTAATCCTAACCCTAACCCTTACCCTTACCCTAACCCTAACCCTAACCCTAACCCTACCCCTACCCCTTACCCTTACACTAACCCTATCCCTAACCCTAACCCTAACTCTAACACTTACCCTTACCCTAACCCTAACCCTAACCCTAACCCTAACCTTGACCCTAACCCTAAACCTAACCCTAACCCTTACCCTTACTCTAACCCTAACACTAACCCTAACCCTAACCCTAAACCCAAACTCTAACCCTAACCGTAAACCTAAATCTAACCGTTACCCTTACCCTAACCCTAACCATAACCTTAATGCTAACCCTAACCCTAACCCGAAACCAAATCCTTACCCTAACCCTAACCCTAACCCTAACCTAAACCTAACCCTTATCCTTACCCTAACCCAAATCCTTACAGTAACCCTAACCCTAACCCTCACCCTTACCCTTACTCTAACCCTAACCCTAACCCTAACCCTAACCCCAAACCTAAGCGCCTAACCCTAACCCTTACCCTTACCCTGAACCTTACCCTACCCTAACCCTAACCCTAACACTCACCCTAACCCTAAAACTAACCCTAAACCTAACCCTAACCCTAACCCTAAACCTAACACTGACCCTTATCCTAACCACAACCCTAACCCTAACACTTACCCTTACACTAACCCTAACCCTAACATTTACCCTAACCCTAACCCTAAGCCAAACCCTGACCGCTAATTCTAACCATAACCCTAAACCTAACCCTAAACCTAACCGTAACCCTAACACTAACCCTAACCCCTAACCCTAACCCTAACCCAAACCCTAACCCTAACACTAACCCTTACCCTAACCCTAACCCTAAGCCTAATCCTAACCATAACCATAACCCTAACCCTAACCTTAACCCTAACCCTAGCCCTAACCCTTACCCTAAACCTAAACCTAACCCTAACCCTAAACCTAACACTGACCCTTATCCTAACCACAACCCTAAACCTAACACTTACCCTTACACTAACCCTAACCCTAAACCTTACCGTAACCCTAATCCTAACCCTTACCCTAACCCTAAACCTAACCCTTACCCTAACCCTAAACCTAACCCTAATCCTTATCCTAACCCTAACCCTAAACCTACCCGACCTCTAAACTTGACCCTAACCCTAACCCTAACCCTTACCCTTACCATAACCCTAACCATAACCATAACACTAAACCTAACCCTAAACCTTACCCTTACCCTAAATCTAACCCTAAAACTTACCCTAACCATAACCCTAACCCTAACCCTAAACCTTACTCTTACCTTAACCCTAACCCTAGCCCTAACCCTTACCCTTACCCTAACGCTAACACTAACCCTAACCTTAACCCTAACCCTAACCCTAAACTTAACCATAACCCTAACCCTAAAACTAACAGTAACCCTAAACCTTATCCTTTCCCTAACCCTAACCCTAACCCTAACTCTAACCCTAACTCTAACCCTAACCCTAACCCTAACCCTAACATTTACCCTAACCCTAACCCTAAACCTAAACCTAACCCTAACTCTAACCCTAAATTTAACCCTTACCCTTACCCTAACCCTAACCCTAAACCTAACCCTAACCCTTACCCTTACATAACTCTAACCCTAATCCTAACCCTAACTCTAACCCTAACCCTTACCTTATCCCTAACCCTAACCCTTACCTAAACCCAAACCTAAACCGAACCCTAACCCTAAACCTAACCCTAACCTAATCCTAACCCTAAGCCTTACCCTTAACCTAACCCTAACCCTAAACCTTCCCCTTACCTAAACCTAACCCTAACTCTTACCCTAAAACTAACCCTAACCCTAACCCTAACCCTAACCTTAACCCTTACCCTAACCCCAACCATAACCCTAACAGTAACCCTAACCCTAATCCTAACCCTTACCCTAACCCTAACCATAACCCTAACACTAAACCTAACCCTAACCCTAAACTTAACCCTTCCCCTTCCCCTAACCCTAAACTTAAAGCTAACCCTAACTCTTACCCTTACCCTAACCCTAAACCTAACCCTAACTCTATCCCTAACTCTTACCCTCGCCCTAACCCTAACCCTAACCCTTACCCTAACCCTATCCCTAAACCTACACCTATCCCTAACCCTAACCCTAACCCTAAATTTAACACTTACCCTTACCCTGACCCTAACCCTAAACCTAACCCTCACCTTTACCCTTACCTAACCCTAACCCTAATCCTAACCCTAACTCTAAACCTAACCCTTACCCTAACCCTAACCCTAACCCTTAACGTAACCCTAACCCTAACCCTAACCCTAACCCTAAACCTAACCCTAACCTAACCCTAACCCTAAGCCTTACCCTTACCCTAACCCTAACCCTAACCTTAACCCTAACCCTAACCCCTTACCCTAACTCTAACACTAACCCTAACCCTAACCCTAAAACTAAAACTTACCCTTACCCTAAACAAAACCCTAACCCTTACCCTAAAACTTATGCTAACCCTAACCCTAACCCTTACCCCTACCATAACCCTAACCCTAAACTTAACCCTTACCCTTACCCTAATGCTAACCCTAACCCTTACCCTAACCGTAATCCTAACCCTAACACATACCCTTACCCTAACCCTAACCCTTACCGTAACCCTAAACCTAAACCTAACCCTAATCCTAACCCTAAACCTTACCCTAACCCTAACCTTAACCCTGACACTAAACCTAAAAATAACCCTAACCCTAACCCTTACCCTTACCCTAAACCTAACCCTAACTCCAAACCTTACCCTAACCCTAATCCTAACCCTAACCCCTAACCCTAACCCTAATCCTTACCCTAATCCTAACCCTAACCCTTACCCCAAACCTAAACCTAAACCTAACTCTAACCTTAACACTAACCCTAACCCTAACCCTAACCTTATCCCTAAGCATAAGCCTAACTCTTGCCCTTACCCTAACCCTAACCATAAACCTAAGACTAACCATAACCCTAACCGTAACCCTAACCCTTACCCTTACCCTAACCCTAACCCTAAACCTAACCCTATCCCTAACCCTAACCCAAACCCTAACCCTTACCCTAACCCTAACCCTAAACCTAACCCTATCCCTAACCCTAACCCAAACCCTAACCCTTACCCTAACACTAACCCTAACCCTAACCCTAAAACTAAAACTTACCCTTACCCTAAACATAACCATAACCCTTACCCTAAAACTTATGCTAACCCTAACCCTAACCCTTACCCTTACCATAACCCTAACCCTAACCTTAACCCTTACCCTTACCCTAACGCTAACCCTAACCCTTACCCTAACCCTAATCCTATCACTAACACATACCCTTACCCTAACCCTAACCCTTACCCCAACCCTAAGCCTAAACCTAACCCTCACCCTCACCCTAACCTTAACCCTAACCTTAACCCCTTACAATAACTCTAATCCTAACCCTAACCCTAACCCTTACCCTTATCCTAACACTAACCCTAAACCTAACCCTCACCCGCAACCTAACCCTAACCCTAACCCTAACCCTAACTCTAACAATAACCCTAACCCAAACCCTAACCCTTACCCTAATCCTAACCCTAACCCTTACCCTAACCCTAACCATAAACCTAAGACTAACCATAACACTAACGCTAACCCTAAACCTTACCCTTACCCTAACCCTAACCCTAACCCTAACCCAAACCTTACCTTATCCTAAACATAAACCAAACCCTTACCCTAAACCTAACACTAACCCTAAACCTAACCCTTACCCTTACCTTAACCGTAACCCTAACCATAACCCTTACGCTTACCCTAATGCTAACCCTAACCCTAACCCTAACACATACCCTTACCCTAACTCTAACCCTAACCGTAACCCTAACTCTAACCCTAACCCTTACCCTAACACTACCCTAACACTTACACTTACCCTAACCCCAACCCTAACATTAACCCCAACCCTAAACCTAATCCTATCCCTAACCCTTACCCTTATCCTAACCCTAACTCTAACCCTAACCCTTACCCTAACCCTAACCCTTACACTTATCCTCACCCTAAACCTAACCTTAACCCTAACCCTAAACCTTACCGTAACACTAACCCTAACCGTAACCCTAACCCTAATCCCTTACAATAACTCTAATCCTAACTCTAACCCTAACCCTAACCCTTACCCTTATCCTAACACTAACCCTAACCCTAACACTTACCCTTACCCTAACCCCTACCCTAAGCCTAAGCCTAACCCTAAACCATAGCCTAACCCTAACCCTAACCTTACCCTTTCCCTTACCCTTACCCTAACCCTAAAACTAAGGCTAACCCTAACCCTAACCCTTATACTTACCCTAACCCTCACCGTAAATTTAACCCTAACCCTAACACTAACCCTAAACACTACCCTAACCCTAATCCTAACCGTAACACATACCCTTACCTAACCCTAACCCTTACCATAACCCTAAACCTAAACCTAAAACCAACCCTAATCCTAACCCTAACCCTTACCCTAAACCTTACCTCAACCCCAACACAAAACCTAACCCTAAACCTAACCCTAACCCTAACCCTTACCCTAACCCTAACCGTAAATTTAACCCTAACCCTAACCATAACCCTAACCCTCACCGTAAACCTAACCCTAAACCTAACCCTAATCCTTACCTTTATCCTAAACCTAAACCTAACACTAACACTTATGCTTACGCTAAGCCCTAACCTAACCCTAAACCTAACCCTATCCTTTACCCTAAACCTAACCCTAGCACTTACCCTTACCTTAACCCTAAACCTAACCCTAACCCTAACTCTAACCCTAACCATTACCCTAACCCTAACCCTTACCCTAACGCTAAGCCTAACCCTAAACCTTACCCTTACCCTAAACCTAACCCTAAACCTTACCCTAAAACTAACACTAACCCTAAACCTAACCCTTACTCTTACCTTACCCCTAAACCAAACCCTAACCCTTAGAGTTACCCTAACCCTAACCCTAACCCTAACCCTAACACATACCCTTACCCTAACCCTAACCCTAACCATAACCCTAACCCTTAACCTAACCCTTACCAGAACCCTAACCATAACCCTTACCCTTACCCCAACCCTAACCCTAACCTTAACCCCAACCCTAAACCTAATCCTAACCTTAACCCTTACCCTTACCCTAACCCTAACCCTAACCCTAACCCTTATCTTTACCCTAACCCTAACCCTAACCCTAACTCTAACCCTAACCCTTACCCTAACCCTTTCCCTAACCCTAAAACTAACCCTAACCCTAACATTAACCCTAACCCTTATTCTTACCCTAATCCTAATCCTAACTTTAACCCCAACCCTAAACCTAATCCTAACCCTAAACCTTACCCTAACCCTAACCCTCACCCTAACCCTTATCTTTACCCTAACCCTAACCCTAACCCTAACCCCTACTCTAACCCTAACCCTTACCCTTACTCTTACCCTAACCCTAACCCTCACCCTAACCCTGACCCTAACCCTACCCCTAATCCTAACCCTAACACTTACCCAAACCCTAACCCTAACCCTAACCCTTACCCTTACCCTCACCCTAACCCTAAACCTAATCCCAACCCTAAACCTAACCCTAACCCTTACCCTAACACTTACCCTAACCCTAACCCTAACCCTAACACTTTCCCTTACCCTAACCCTTACCCTAACCCTAACCCTTACCCTAACCCTACCGTAACTGTATCCCTAACCCTAACCCTAACCCTTAAAATTACCCTAACCCTAAACCTAACCCTAACCCTAACCCTAAACCTAACCCTAATGCTAACCCTAACCCTAAATCTTACCCTTACCCTAAACCTAACCCTAACCCTGACACTAAACCTTACCCTTACCCTAACCCTAACCCTTACCCTAACCATAAACCTAAACCCTAACACTAACCCTTACCCTAACCCTAAACCGAGCCCTAAACCTAACCCTAACCCTAACCCTAACCCTTACCCTAACCCTAACCCTAACCCTAAACATAATCCTTACCCTTACCCTAACCCTAACCCTAAACCTAACCCTAACCCTAATCCTAATCCTTACCCTAACACTAACCCTAATTTCAACCCTAACTCTTACCCTTACCCTACCCTAACCCTAACCCTAAACCTAAACCTGACCCTAAACTTAACACTAACACTTACCCTTACCCTAACCCTAATCCTAAACCTAAACCTAAACCTTACCATTACCCTTACCCTAACCTTACCCTAACCCTAACCGTAACCCTTACCCTAACCCTAACCCTAAACCTAACCCTAAACCTTACCCTTACCCTAAATCTAACCCTAAACCATACCCTAACCCTAACCCTAACCCTAACCCTAATCCTTACCTTTACCTTAACCCTAACCCTAGCCCTAACTCTTACCCTTACCCTAACGCTAACACTAACCCTAAACTTAACCCTAACACAAACCCTAACACATACTGTTATCCTAACCCTAACACTAACCCTAACCGTAACCCTAAACATAACCCTAAACCTAACCTTAACCCTTACTCTAACCCTAACCCTAACCCTTAACCTTACCCTAACCCTAACCCTAACCTTAACCCCAACACTAAACCTAAAATTAACACTAACCATATCCCTTAGCTGTAGCCTAACCCTCACCCTAAACCTAACCCTAACCCATACCCTACCCTTAACCCTAACCCTAACCCTAATCCTACCCTTAACCCTAACCCTAACCCTAACCTTAACCCTACGATTAACCCTAACCCTTATCCTTACTCTAACCCTAACCCTAACCCTAACCCTTACCCTTACCCTTACCCTAACACTAACCCTAAACCTAAACATAACCCTAAGCCTAACCCTTAGCCTAACTCTAACCCTAATCCTAACCCTAAACCTTACACTTACCTAAACCTAACCCTTACCCTAACCCTAACCCTAACCATAAACCTTACCCCTAACGCTAACCCTTAACCTAACCCTAACCCTAACCATAACCCTTACCCTTACCATAACCCTAAACCTAACTCTAACCCTAAACCTAACCCTAACCCTAAACCTTACCCTAAAAATAACCCTAACCCTAACCCTAAACTTAACCCTAACCCTAAACCTAAAACTAACCCTAAACCTAACACTAACCCTAACGTTAACCCTAACCCTAAACCTAACCCTTGCCCTTACCCTAACAATAACCGTAAACATAACCCTAATCCTAACCCTAACCCGTACCATTACCCTAACCCTAAATCTATTCCTAACCCTAACCCTAACCCTAACCCTAACCTTAAACTAACTCTAACCCTACCCCTAACCCTTACCCTCACCCTGACCCTAACCCTAACCCTTACCCTAACTCTAAACCTAACATTAACCCTAACCCTAACCCTAACCATAAACCAAACCTAACCCTACCCTTTATGCTAACCCTAACCCTAACCCAAACCCTAACCCCTACCCTTACACTAACCCTAACCCTAACTCTAACACTAACCCTAACCCTAAAACTAACCCTTACCCTAACCCTAACCCTAACCCTAACCCTAATCCTTCCCCTTACCCTAACCCTATCCCTAAACCTAAACCTAACCCTTACCCTTACTCTCACCTTAACCATAAAACTAATTCTAACCCTAAATCTAAACCTTACCGTAACCCTAACCCTAACCCTAATTCTAACCCTTACCCTAACAGTAACCCTATTTTTAACCCTAACCCTAACCCTAACCCTAACCCTAAACCTAACTCTAACCCTAACCCTAACCCTAACCCTTACCCTAACCGTAACCCTAACCCAAACCCTAACCCTAAACTAACCCTAACTCTAACCCTAACACTAAGCCTAAACCTAACCCTAACACTAACCTTAACCCTAACCGTAACCCTAACCCTTACCCTAACCCCTACCCTAACCCTAACCCTAACCCAAATCCTTACCCTAACCCTAGCCCTTACCCTTACCCTAACCCTAACGCTAACCCTAACCCTAACCTTAACCCTAACACTAAACCTAAGCCTAACCCTTAACCTTACCCTAAACTTATAAGTAACCCTAACCCTAATACTAATGCTAGCCCTAACCCTAAGCCTAAAACTAACTCTAACCCCTAACTCTAACCCTAACAATAACACTTACCCTAACCCTAATCCTTACCATAAACGTAACCTAACCCTAACCCTAACCCTAACCCTTACACTAACCCTAACACTAACATTAATAC